>VUQR01017079.1:33768-63565 GCA_015108515.1 Hemichromis elongatus
GGGGGAGTGAGGGGGAGGGGGGGAGGAGAGGGGGGGGGGGGGGGGGGGGGGGGCAGTGCACACACACGAGCACTCGAGAAAATAGCAAAAAGAAAAAGATTATAATTTATTTCCAGATTTTTTTGCCTTCCTTTGCATTTTGTTTCACAAGTTAAATTGAACGTAAAAAATAAAAACTGACTGCCATACCATGAAAATGTAAAAAAATAATACAAATAATATGTGCTGTATATATAATTATATCATTATCAACAAACGGACAACATTAATCATTATAACAATGCTATTGATCGAAAACATAACGGAACACTAAAATGCTGGTCTCATGCATATTGAACGCCCCTCAGATACAAAGGAGGGGGTAATTACTAAAAATAGAACCAAAAGTTCCACCAGTTCAGAATAAGCGCCTATAGCTACATGCAATGACATAAAAGGGACTCATGTACACATTCCTTCTGGCGTCAAGTATTTTACATATACTGTACTTCACTATTGCCGCCCCGAATCTAATATACTGTACAGAGCACAATACAAAACAACATTATGCAGGAAAGCGCTGGAGTCGGGTGCCGTTCGTGGGGCAAGTTTTCACGCCCTCCTCCCTCGTTTGTTAATCCTTCAAAATCTTCTTGTTCCCTTCTGCGACTTCCCTGTCCATAAGTCCGACCTCTTGTATTCCCTCATTGTTTTCAGTGCTTTTTTTGTTTCGCTGTATTTGTTCTCCTCTTGCACACACTCTCTCTTGGTTTTTCTCCATGCTGCTGTTTGTTGGTGCCCCTCCCTCACAGGGTCTTGTCGCTCTCTTTCTTCAGGTGACTAAAAAGTAAAAGGAGGAATTGAATGAGTGCATTAACCTAAGGTTTTGGATGGAGGTTTGATTTTGTCTCGACACAAGTGTTACAGAAAACGCTTCAAAGACTCGTCCCAGTGATTAAAACTTCCCTTTGGCTTTCATCTACAAAAATAACATCAGTGATGTTTGCAGAGTCTGTGATCAAACCTTGTTTAGAGGCAGATCAAAATGTAGCATGCAGATCTCTGCTACTGAAGACATCCAAACAAAGTGTGAGGCCGAACGTCAGATTTAGGGCCCCCCCCCCTTTTTTTTTTTTACAGGTTTTGGTCTTCCTATGCCCCGACACACCATCAGCTACAATCATGATAAAAATAAAGTACACCCTCTTTAACTTTTAAGATTTTACATATCAGGACATTGTTAAATTTGAGTAGGAAAACACCATGGCGTGTTAGACCATATCCCACATTGTGCCAGAAGTCTTTCGGTTTGTCCAGGTGCAGCTTTGCAGTCAACTCTTCCAAACAAGCCATACTCGTTCAATTTTTTTCTAATTGTGCTGTCATGAACCTTAACATTTAACTTGTTCACCTTTACCTATAGAGTCTGAGATGTAGAACTTGGTTTTTTTTAAGTTTCTCTGACTCTGGGGTGAATTTGTGATATCCATTCCTGGGAAGATTAGCAACTATCTTGAGTATCTTCTGTTTGTGCAAAAATCTGTAGAATTCTACAGAATAGTGTAGAATGAAGCACTTCAGACTTCCCAGACTAACAGATTGCTGATTCTTTCCGTCTTGGCTTTGTGTTAACACAAACCTGAATGCTTCAAACCAGCAATCTGGTAAAACTTCTGCTTTTATTGAGGTGCTCACAATCATTGATCGTCTATTAATCAAGTGAATTTGATTAGCGGTTCCTACCTGCTACTTACCCTCCTTTGCTATGGCAGCATTAGGGAAGCGTCTGGTGATTTTTATTATGTCCTGATATATCCTTTAAATTTAAGATGTCCTTTCTTTTTACCCGGACTGTGTAAATAATAAATGTGACCAGGGAACAGAAGATAAAAAAACAAATATAAATATACAGAGACAGATACAAGTATACTCATGAAGACTTCTTCCTGCATACAGATTTAATTTGTTTAAGGACGATATACATATTTAGAAAAAAAATGCAAGACAGTCTCTTAAAAAATGAAGGAAAAAAGAAAAAGCTTTATTTTCATCACAAACTGACACAAGGAGCCAATTCTAATTGTTTTCCACCCATAAGAGTGTTCAAAGCTTGGACAGTACTTTGACAAAGCCTTGTAGTACTTGTCCAAGATTTAAAGATTTCTGTCAGTTTTACAGACTAGTAAGGACCAGTGGCCCCATGGTAAATTATCAGCTGATGGAAAATCACCAGTTTTGTAAGTTTTTAACCAGGTTTGTGTTCAGTGAAGGATCAGATATACCTTCACTGAAACAGGAAAACCTGTAAGAAAACTTTGCAGCATATTGTTACCACCAAAAGGTCCTTTCTAAAACAAAAATACAAAAAAAATGCAAATGGATTTTAATTATTACTTAAAAAAGAGTAACCCGTAGTATTTTTTAACCTTTATTTTAAATATACAGAAAATAAAGATTAAAGGCTCGGCTATGGGTTCAGGATTAGTATCTAAAACAGTTCCTGAGTAACAGTAGTGGTCATTAGTCAGTCTGCCCCAGGGCAGCTGTGGCTACAACTGTAGCTTGCCTCCACCAGTGTGTGAATGTGAGCGTGAATGAATAATGTCAATGTAAAGCGCTTTGGGTGCCTTGAAAAGCGCTATATAAATCCAATGCATTATTATTATTATTATTATTATTATTATTATTATTATTATTATTATTATTATATCAGAACATATCAGCATAATTGGATGAATAAAAAGCTTCTGGCTTCCTGTATGTTCAATGATTCATTTTCTATTTGTCTTACATGAAAGACACCCAGCTGTGTTCAGGGTTTGACTGTTGGTCAAGCAAAAAAAGACAGCGGCACCTCAGGCAGTGCTGGGTGTAACGAGCACTGAAATTAAATTATATTTACCCGCAGTGAAGAAAAGTAGCACATTATTGTATTAAAGTCAGTAATCACACTTTCCCTAATCAACCCGTTACTCATCGAACAATTATGTTCCATCATTTTTTTCGGCATCATTTTTTCCAATTTAAAAATAGTTCATTCCTGCTCAGTTGTGCTACATAGTTCTTGTGGAAGGAGAAAACAGTATGTGCTCTACGACTTATGAGGACCGGAGATAATGAGCTGCATTTGAATTTTGAATTTTTTCTTAAAGGACATGAACATGATGGTAAATTTCACCTGGGCCAAGAACAACTATAAACTCAAGCTAACATGACATCACTTCACAATGTTGTTAAAATAGAGCGTATGCTGACCCCAAACCAAGCAGCCTGACCTTCATGAGGAAATGAAAACAGAGATGGGCAGTCAGGCTTGTAGCATTGCTGTCGTACCTGTTTCTACAGGTGAATCACTGTAACCTTAACATTTTCCTGTGCATTTAAGGGTGGTTTGTCGTATTACTAATTACTTGTCGTAATTAGGATAGAGCCTAAAGTTTATACTTTTAAGTGGTTGTTGTGTTACAAAGCATCTGAAAAGAGTGAATAGTTAGAGTCAAATACTGGCAGCTGCAGTGGATGCACAGCCTCTGTACCTGTAATACTCATCCTGGGTGAGGGAGTGGTGGTGATGGTGATGGATCCACTGCTGTTCCAGGGCCAGTCGCTGGATCTGCAGCTCTGCACTCTGGGCCTGCTGCATGGCCTGGAGCTGATGGGCTGCAGACATGGGGCCGGTGAGGGAGGAAGGCTGGGGCAAGTCACGGAAAGGAGCACCTGTCACCAAAACAGAAGAAAGAGCAGCAGCAGCAAGTGGGAAAGGGAGAAAGAAAAACGGGGATCATTCATCACCGCCAGAGTCAAAATGTTTCTTCTTTAGCTTTCAACACGGTGTGTTTTAGAGAAGAAAACTGAACTAGTACATGGACGAGGAGCCTTCTCCTCACCGAACAGCTGTTGGCGGAGCACCTCGCTGTCAGTGAGGGGGTGTGCCAGGATAGGGGTGCCTAGTGTGGCTCCTGGGTAAGGGAGGCGTGCCAATGGAGACCCCGATGCCAACGGGTCCATCAGGGGGTGAACCCCGCCCGCCGCTGGATGCCAGTGATGTAATAGGAAATACAGGAGATTATTGTTGCTGCATTATAGCGCTGTTTGTTAACACTTAAAGACTTTAGATTAAGTCAGAGAAGCTGTCACTATTGATACTGTGACATTAGGCTCTCATTGAGTAGCACATTTTTACAGAATTTTATACAATGAAGGGGTAAAAATGTGAACTTAAGCGCCTTACAAACACTGACAAGTACAAAAAAGTTGGTTTGATTTTCTTTTGAGATTGCACTTTGGTAAAAATATAAAATGTTGTATGATAATCTGGCACCGCCCATAAAAATTATTACTACTATTTGAAATCCCCCCTTTAAGGTCATCTATATTCAAAAGCACTACCCTATGTGTCTGTCATGTGTCTGTGATAGGCTCTGGATCTCTTTCCATTTTATAGAAGTGGACAAATTCACAAGGAGCCAAATCTGGCTAGATCCGGTGGTGGGCAGATATTGTAGTGTTGTTGCCAAAACAAACAATATGTTTTTATTAAGCTGTGTACCGATATATGACGTTACACATAATCGAGGCTGTTTCAGCCAAATGTTTTCCCTCAGATGCCTCACGATGTTACAACAGAATTCACCCAGAGGAATTAATTCAAATGATGAGCAGGCTCCTGGTTTCACACCTTTGAGCTTCGACACACCAGGTTTTCCCACTGAAAACAGTTGCTAGGTCTCCACATTTTAGCCACAGACTCAACCCCTAATCACTAGGGACAATCCTCTACATGAAAGTCGGGTCGGTTTGACAAGTAGATGTTTGCTCTTTGCAAAGGTTCGAGTTCAGTGCAAATGGTCAAATTGAGACTTCCGAGTTGCTTTCCAACTATAGAAGCAGTGCTGGAAGCAGTTCACACAGAGACGACCTTAAAGAGGAGAAGAGCCAAACTTGGTAATATATTTTGATTTCTATTTATGAGAAAAGCCCTGAAACGTCATGATCGCACCTTGGATATAAACTTTTCAGTGTGCATTCTAAATGTCAATATGAACAATTTGCATTTAAAGATGAGTGAGCTGCTCCTTGTTGTTCCCAAACAGAGATCTGAGTGCACAAACATCTCTTTACTTCTCTTGATAAAAACAAATATCTTTAAATAACACTGGTCAGATGTTTCAGAGAAAACTATGCAATCACAGAAAAGCTGTGTTCAGCGCTGAGCTAAACTAATACAAAAAGTAATTATACTGGAGTTAAAGGATAAGGCTGGCACTGTTTTTTGTTTTGCCAATGATCAGAACCATCAGTCTGTTCGGTCAACACTTTTCAGCCCCTGTGCCCATTTTAGATGTACTTGTAAGATAAAGAAAGAAATGTTTTAAAACGGGCCACAAATATAATTTTATATATAAAAAAAACCTGCATTTGTTCAGGGCTGATTTAAGACACGTTTAATGCAAAGAAAAAAACAAAACAAAGAACTACCATATCACCTAAATTTTGTGTAAAGAAGGAAACTCCGTTGGCTTTCTTCTTTATTGGTGTCAATGCTTTACAGAACATCACCAGCTTTATCCTTTAGATTTCCTGTAACAAGTTCTGTAAGATAAACTTTTGACTCCATGATTTTCTGAGCTACACATCAGTGAAATCTGAGGATTGATGAGTCGGTGTAGACGATTGCATAGTTAGTAGCAGTGGGTACCTGTGTCTTGCTGGTGCAGGTGAAGATGTGAGTGGATGTGTGAATGCTGGTGATGATGAGGCGTCACATTTAGCATCTGAAGACGCCCCAGATTCTCTCCTCCACCTCCTCCACCTGTACTGCCTCCACTTCCCCCTCCCCCTCCTCCGCTTCCTCCTCCTCCGCCTCCAACACTTCCTCCTCTTTCTCTCTCCCTCTCTCTTTCTCGTTCTCTGTCCCCAAAGGCCGGCAGAGCTGCTCTGTCCCTCTCCCTCTCCCGCTCTCTTTCTCCACTCCTTTCTCGCTCGTAAGAGGCAGGAGAGCGAGTGGGAGTGGGGTAGGTCTCAGGGGCAGCGGCCGGGGCAGGGGCTGGTGACTGATGAGAGGACAGGGAGCTGAGAAAGGAAGAATGGGGGACAGGGTGGTGAAGTGAGGTGGCGTTGGAGGTCGGTGGGGCAGGTTGAGGAGGAGCTGAGGGAGGAGCAGCAGAAGCAGCTGGGGGAGCCGGGGGAGCAGATGAAGGGTGAGAGGGGAGTGTAGGTGGGAGCAGAGATGAAGGAGGTGGATTCGACAGGGATTGTGGAGCAGGAGGGTTGGGAGGTCGAGTTACAGGGGCCAGAGTTGGGTTCTGGAGGTGAGGTGGGGCAAGTGGAGCTGGTGGTGGTGGAGTGCCGTAGATTGATACCTCATTACTGCCCGCTGCACTGCCTCCAAGGAGCAGGGAGTGTGCATGCGCATGGGCACTGGCATGAGCATGTGAATGTGAGTGAGCAAGAACTGCAGGATCAGGTATAGACCCTGGTGGGTAAACCCGCTCATCACTCTTAAACTCAAATCCTGGCTTTATCCGATCTCGGTGTGCAGCCACTGCATGAGGAAAGCCGACACCTCCCAATCCTGCACCCCCAATCCCTCCAGGTACTGGGCCCCCGGCCATTCCCGGGTGACCACCAACACCTGGACCACCTTCCAGGCTGCCACCATACAAAAATCCCAAGATAGCTGCTGCAGTAGCTGCATCAGTGGGCAAGTGGTGTGGGTGGGCTAAAGCATGATTCTGAAACTGAGGAAGGAAGAATGAGGGGTGGACGTGGGGATGACCATGATGAACTTGTGGGTGGTGCCCCGGGGCACGACTTGCCATCCCAAGTGGAGACATAGCATGGGGGCGAGCATATTCACTCAGAGTTCTCAGCGCTGGGGTGTCAGGGCCTAAATATGGTCCTCCTAAACCTATTCCCAGGGCCCCCTGAGGGCCACCAACCACTGCTGGTGACCCACCCATGGATGGTAAAAGGAGAGAGTGGGGGATAGAGTGAGAGAGAGTAGGGTGGAGATGGTGTGTCGGAGGAAGGTGAGCATGAGGATGTGAGTGATGATGTTGTGGATGAGGGGGAGGATGGGAGACGGGGTTGCCCGAGGAAGAAGCGGAAGAAGACGAAGGGTCGAGGATGATCGAGGATGAGGAAGGAAAGAAGAGTGAGGAGCTCTGGCGACCTCCTCCAGCAGCGCTGGCGTCCTTCTGCTGCTGAAGAGGAAACAGGAGAAAACAGTAAATCACATGTGCTCTGGTCTGCTTTACTCCCCTACCATTAAACTGACCAATTTAAACTACATCAAATCCATTAAATCTGACATGATTATCACCCTCAAATGTGCACACCTGTAGATGCCGATCAAGCTCCCTCTCACGCTCACGCTCCCTCTCTCGTTCCCTTTCTTTCTCTCGCAGGTCTCTGGCCCGCTGCTCCACCTCCCTGCGGGCCCTTTCAATCATCTCATTCCTCTTTTTCCACAGTTTGGAGCCATCCAGCGGGACGAAGAGGACATCACTGCGGGCGCAGGAGTTCCCACTGCCACGGTCGAGGACCTTGTGAAACCTAGAGTCACGAGAGACACCGGTGTAGTACACCATGATTATAATCATTAGGAGTCAGCAGCACTATCGTAACAATTATCGCTGCTGTTAATTACAGGGAGTGTGCACGTTTACAATCTCAATTAGGCTGACTTTACCGTGCTGACTGGCTGGCGTGGATAGGAATGTCTACAGCTTTTGGTTCTGGCGAGGGGCTTCTCAGCACAGGCGGTGGGCTTTCACTCTCTTCCCTGTCTTCTATTGGTTCTTCCTTAATGACCGGTGTAGGAGGTGGGCCTGAATCTGAATGTCCGTCTCCACCAGGGAGCGAAGAACTGGAGGCAGGTGTGGAGATGCCATTGTTGTTGCTGCTGGCGGAGTTACTAAGAGGTGGAGGTCCTTTTGAGACATTCTGAGGCGAGAGTGACTGTGGGTTGGTATTGCTGCTGTTGGGTGCGCTACTGTTGCTGCTGCTGGCCATTGTACTGCTGTTGTTTCCGTTGGAGTGGTAAGATCCACTGAAAGGAGGGTGGTTGTTCAAAGTGCTATGATAAGGAGAAGGGCGGCATCCAGGCGAACAGCTGGATGACACACCTGTCGCTGGAAGCGGCATGCTGGCTGCAGAGGAGGAGCCAGGGGGAAAAGATGAGAAAGCTGCCATCTGATTGGTAGACGGGCTAGGTAAAGGAGAAAGGGGTGTCGGAGGAGTCTGGGCAGAAGACTGGTAGTGTGGAGGACGTACATTGGGTGCCATTCCTGAGGGGGGTGGTTGGGTGTGGGAGGCTTGAGGTGGGGGTAGAGGAGGCTGAGGTGGTGGAGGGGGATAAGGAGAATTCAAAGAGTGTCCGTGATGACTAGAAGAAGAGGAAGGAGAGAGTGCAGGGGGTTGACTTGGGCCTCCGCGGTTTTGGTATAGAGAAGTCTCTCGCAGATTTGAGTCCCTCTCTCTGTCTCTGGGCCCAGACTGGTAGTGGGGATGAGGTGGGTGGGGGTGCTGTGTTCCCCCGGGCCCTGAATACTCTCGTCCCAGGTTTGGAGTTACTCCAGGGGAGTTAAGGTACTCCCGATTTGTGCCAGTGGAAGGAGGCGCACCAGCAGGAAAGTCTTTTCCTCCAGTGGGCGGATACTCCCTGTGAAAGTGATCCGCCCCAGAGGAGGGCGTTTGTGCCTGGTCCATGGGAGGAGGTAAGTCCCGGTTCGATGAATTTGGGGGATGTGGGTGGGGATGTGGTGGCAGGGAAGGATGGGTAGGGTGACTGGGATTAGTTTGGGGAGACGCAGGTGGGTCACGGTTCAGCATGGGAGTGACAGGTAGCCCGCTGGTTGAACTTGGGGGGTTTCCCTGTGGGATGGAGTTGTTGTTAGGGTTACTGCTGCCCACAACGTCTCTCGTCTGGCCCCCAAACTCACCCCATCTGCTCCCATCTTTGTCTCTAGGATGCCCCCCACTGGTTCCACTGGGGCCAAAGTCTCTACTCTGGTTTTGATTTGGCATATTAAACTCCCTTCCTCCTTCACGCTCCCTTTCACGCTCCCTGTCTCTGAAAGCCGGACCAAAGTCTCTCCTTTCTGGGCCCAAGTTAGGTCCATCTCTCCCAGAACCTTGGAATTCCCGGTTCTGACTGACTGACAGTGCTCCAAAGTCTCTGCCTTGGATGCTATTTGGCCCACCCATCCCACCACAAGCACTGTTACTATTTGCCCCGCTGCTATTGTTACTGCTGTTGCCAATCGGAGCGGAGAACTCCCGGTTAATCTCCCTCCCCCCACACTCCCCCCTCACTCCCCTCTCCCTCTCTCCTGCACCCCCCCTCTCTCTATCTCCTCCCCCTCCAGCATACCTGGGAAGGTACTCCCTGTGAGGGTGGGGGTGAGGATGGGGGAGGTAAGAGGGGTGGGAAGAGGAGTGGCGAGAGGATGGAGGGTTGTAAACAGAGGGAAGTTGCTGCTGCTGAACTGGGGGCTGGTGCTGTGGTTGGTGTGGGTGGTGGTTGCCAGAGTAACGGGTGTAGCCCCAGCTAGCCTGGCAACCAGTTGCTGTGCCACCCTGCCAGCCGGTGGAGCTGTAGTGATGAGGGTGGGTGGAGGGTTGGGTCTGAGGCTGAGACTGGGACTGAGGTTGGGGGCCGGTCTGTGGCAACAGAGAAGGAGGAGTGGACTGAGACTTGTCCAGGAGTTTGTCTCCTTTTTCCATTTTGTCTCTTTCTGTCTTAACCTCAGTGGGCATGTTTTGTCCCCCAAGCTCCAAAGGCTTCAGGGCAGGTGGAGGAGGAAGTGGAGGGGGCAGGGAATGGGGAATGTTGGGGTTGTTATGGGAATAATCTCCTCCGGAGATAGTCGTCTTGGTCAAGCACTGTGTGCTGGCTTTGGAAGTCATTCTGCTGCTCAGCGCAGCATCAATGCCTGTCGGTCCGCTGTACTCAACTTTACACATCAGCTTAGAGTCCAGGGAGAAATATGACTTTCTCCCACTATTGCTGTCATTTGATGAATCTCCTGCTCCACGGAGAGAGGGAGTCAGTCCAGAGGAAGAGCAGGGAGTGGAAGGGGGCTTAAGAGATGGACAGTCCTCAATTCTTGCATCCACATCTCGCTTTTCTCCATCTCCACAGGGTTCCTCACCCCTCCCCTCCCGCAGAACTCTCCTCTCCTCTCCTGTCACCTTCCCTGTGCCCCCCTCTTTACCTTTCTCCCGGTCTCCTTGCTTTGGTGAATCTGGGCCATCAGAATCTGAGTCCAGGCTGCCCAAAGGGGAAGCGGAAAGACTTGGGGATGAGGAACGATTGTCCTGGTCTATATCCCTCCCACTGCTCAGACTGCTACTGCTATTGGCCAGGCTCCCTACAACTGAACTCCTGCTGCCCTGAGATTGGCCATCTTCATTGTCACTCTCACGGGATTGGCTGGCAACCGAGGTTGGAGGTGGGACAGTGGAAGGGGCTGAGCTGTCAGTCGAGTGTGTTGATGTTGGAGGGTTTGGAGTAGGGGCTGAATCCTACAAAGAAAAGATGATTTGAGGGTGAGGTAAAACATTAAATTGTAATATTTGCTATCTACATGATGGAATAATTTAATGATATATCGAGCTGAGGCGTCCCCTTTTAGGTGATTCAGTTAAATCAAAGCTTTGTATTAGGTCTTTATATAACAAGTTGATGAAATGTAACACAAACCTGAACTTTCTGCCTCTTTGGAGGAGACACAAGTTCCTCCCCCTCACTCTCTGATGAATCATGCCCTTGTGATCTGCGACTGAAGCGATTTCCAGCCAGTTCCTCACCAGCACCTCTTTGCTAAAACAACACAAGACTTTTAATTCTGTAGTGACGCTTTTGAATCCCTAATAGGCCTAGGTCTGTTTTTAGAACAAAGCTCCGCTTGCATGCACTCACGCTTACACACGCACGCACACACACACACACACACACAAGTGTCAAACATGAAACATCAAAGATTTCAAAGTGCTACGGTGTAAAACACACACTCTAACAATTCTGACACTGCAAGGGGTACATCTATGGCAATCACAGGGATGACTCATTCACTGACAACACATTCACACACAAAAATTCAAGAAACACAGAAAAGCCTTTATTGTTCATTATGCAAACATACATGTTAACGTATGGCCCGAACAGTGACAGGAGAAAGGAGATAATAAAATAGGCGGGGTCTAACCGTCTGTCTGTCGTTGCGTTCAGGGCGAGAGGGGCTGGGGTGCGGGCGTCTGCCCCTTCTTTCCTCACTTGCCCCCCGCCGTCGCCCACTACGCATGGGCATCTGCGAAGCAAAGTGCAGCGAAAGAAGGAAACGTGGCATGTGAGGAAAGTGTTAAAACGGGACAATAATACAGAAATATCGCAATATGCACGGAGAAATAAAGAAGTGATTGTAGCAAACACAGAGTTAAATCAAGCTGAAGGGAAGTCAACCTCATTCAATCCAAGGTGGAATTTAACAAGGACAACAAGATGTAGTGAATAAAAGAGGAGGAAGGTGAGAGGAGGAACAGGAGGATACAGGGAAGAAGGGAGGGAGGTAAAAAAAATATATATATAATTTGCATGTGGAACCTGTTTTTTAGATGGCCTCTCGCAACCAAATAAATAATTTATATCTCAGTTACTCTGGCCATTTTGAAATTTGATCACATATTGAACTAATTATGATGTGGAAGCAGTAATCAAGAGTTAGGCAGGTACACAATCGCTGACATCATAGTGGAAAGCAGACATAGGCCTTATGCATACCGATTCTTTGTGTGTCCTTGTTTTCATTATTTCTTCTTTACAACGTCCATTTTACAACACAAGCCATTGCAGGGACTGAACTGGTTCCAGCTGCTTACTGACTGGGCTGTACTATATGACGAGAGCTACCGAAACCTGTGAAAAAGCATAAACAAAGACATGGAAAACCTAATGAGAACACAAGGCTTTGAGTAACACGAGTTCATGAAATGATGGCAAGATTTGGTATCATCACTGAGCACAAGGTTGAGGAATTTGTGACATTGTTGAAAACATCTGAGTTTACAACTGCAAAAGCCCAGTTACAACATTTAAATTCCCAGCATACTTCACACTGTATCGGGACAACTGCTTTCGACTGGACTCAAAACAGTCTCTGCACTCTTGTTTTCACCACAGCAGCCTAAAACCTTAACAGCACAATAGGTTATCCCACTGTGACTGATAATACATGCAGAGCAGAAAAGGTGCTGATTGGTAGACTTCACTTCGGATCGCAGTCTGCAGAAGAACTCCAGCAAAACATCTTGGGAATATGCGGCCACACCCCCCCTCCTCCCTCCTTCTATCTTCACAACAACAGCCCAAACCCACAGCCACTTGTGGTTAACCCACATGACCTGGTTATGGCCAGAAGAATCACATGCTTATTTATCCAACCAGCCAACCATCAGGGAAAACGCACAATGTCAAGATCTTTTATCCATCTGATCGACAACATAGCCAGACCTCTTCGCATGGGCCTGGCTAATCCATCCATTCATGTACCACTATGATGAAAAAATGGCTCATGTATATTGAATGAGGATATAAATAGTGCACACCGCTGGATGAAAAGAAAGAAAAAAGAATAGTTAGCAGAGCTGTGGCGTGGAGTCTGTAAATACGCCTGTATGTGTGTTTATTTAAAGCAAGTAAAGCCTGTAGCAGCCTCACTACACATGGCTATGCATTAATTAGTGCATGCTGCAGTGACTGATTCAGTTTTATGAGTAAAATCTTCATCACTGTACAAACTCTCCACACATATTTAGAAGTGATGCAGTGCGTGGTGTGTGCATGTACAGTCCCCTTATTCACACGCACGACGAAGTTCATGTCACTGAAGTAGAAGCATTCAGAGCCTGCTTGGTGGGTTTCTGTACACACACACACACACACACGCACACAATGCATCTCAGTTACAGGTGGCAGCTACTGGCCTGTCTGTGGTCCACTGGCAAGTCCTCGGCTGTGGTCGGAAAGCAACTGCATTTACACCACAAGTTCCCCTCCTAACGCACATGCACACACACACACACACACACATGCATGTACACAGCACCTATATTATCAACAAATTGGCTACTGCATGTGATGCAAAGCAGCAGCACGCAGTTGCTCTGCTTACATCACCGGCGAGCGGGGCACTGCAACGACTCTTTCTTCTTTCTTGCTGCTAATGTTATTGATACACATGCAGAGGAGACCGGCCAAAGCTGCTTCACAGACCATCCACGACGGGGGGAAGAGACGTGTTCAGCAGCACATACATGTTCCCCAGTCAGAATGGATGCCTGTGCAGTGCTCTTTCCAGACGCTCCACATATCTTTTTTTCTTTCTTTCTTTTTTTTAAAGGAAAGATGATATGGAATGGCGAATCATGGCATTTCGCACCGGCTCTCCCTTTTCCTCGCTGGAATGTGGGTGCGCGTCGTGCGCTCAGTTCACATTAATTCACCGGGACATAATTTAGCCATAACGCAGGATGATCATTAATGCACAAAGAAGAGGGAGAAAAAATGGGAGGGAGAGTACAAGCGTGGCCAGCAGGAATAGCTCCAAACACATAAGCATAAGCATCCATTTTCCTTCTCCTTACCTATAATATCCAGCGATGCGTGCTCCCACTCCTCTTACTCTCTCTTTTCCTTTCTCTCCCTGTTTTGTCGTTTTATGTTGCACGCTGACACGCACACCTCAGAGCCCAGTCGTCTGTCAACAGAGACTCGTGCTGGCTCATATTGCAACGGGCTCCGATCATAACAATAATGCAGAGGAAATCTCTTGCTATTCGTTGTAGGAAAAATACAGGGGTGCCAACTGAAGACTGTACAAATTGATGCGTACCCTCGCCTCTTCCCCACCCCCTTTCGCCCCCTTTTCTCTTTTGCCCCCCACCCCTCTCCCACCCTACCTACTCCCCCCTCTTCCTCTAAGACGACTTGCACTTTTTTTTAATGCCCCTCTCTTCTGCTCTTACAGTCACAAATTTTTTCAGCGGAGGGGTGAGCCAGAGAGAGGGATGCACGTTGGGTGAGAGAAAGGGAGAGAGGAGAGGGCGTGATTTGCATAAGGAGAGAGAGAGAGAGGGGAGGGGTGGAGGTGGGGGGAGGCTGGCGAAGGAGAAGGAGGAGGGAGAAGGAGGGAGTAGTGAGGCAGTGAAAAAGAGGAAGAGAGGCGCAGAGAGAGGGCCAAAACTCTGAAGAGGGAGGGGATCAAGAGGGAGGGTCTCTATGTCTCTGTTGCCTAGTCCCTCCAGAGTCACCTTTACTGTATGGAGAGGCTCGCAGTGAATAACTATGGTTTTATCTGGCAGTGAAACAGAAAGAGGAGGAGAAGAAAAACAACGAGAACAAATGCTGTTTGTTCTCAAAGGTCCTGCTGAAGGTGGACTAAAGAGAAAACAGGAAACTGGGCATGTCAATCTTAGCGAGTTAACAAAGAGGGCTCGTGCGGATTAATTAGGCAATTAATAAACGATCAATTAAATCTCTGTCGTGTTGTGTCCGCCCGGCTGTCCAGCAGCTTCTGTCTGTCTAGGGAAAGCTTGCAGCGGTGTGTCCAGTCAAGCGGCTCTGCAGACCTCCTCCTCCTCCTCTTCCCCTCTCCGCTCCCGTCCCTCTCTCTCCCTTTCACTCAGCCCCCTGTCCCGTCTCCTATTGTGTGGTAACCATGGAAACCCTGCCGGAGACTGTGCGCGGTGCGCCTGCGCAGCTCCAGCGTTCCTTCATCATCATCACTAGCAACCGGGGCGAGACAGGAGCCGAGCCACGCTCGCGCTCCCTCTGCTGCCCGGCTCGTGCAGCTGATACCTGACCTGCAGTCATACCTGTGCAGCTGTCAGAGCCAGGTGTGAGGCTAGATAATCAATTTAAACGACTTTAATAATTAAATGATCTGTATTTCCTTTTTTATTTTGGTTCTTTTAAAAGTCCCACACTCACTAAGATAAACTGACGGTGCACGCAACTCAAACTCTATGAATGCGGCCGATTATTTTTCAATATTCTGCTTTATTTTTGCTATTTTATTTTGTAAAAACACTTTACTGCATTATATTCATCTTTTTAGGCAAGAAACGCTTTATTTCTTCTTAACCTGCAACAAAGCTTAAATAGGTAGGCTAAATTTATAAATCAATTTTGACAAAATGACAAAACAGGGTAAAAACTAAAAAGAGTATAGAAGTTTAATTGTAATACAGTTCAGATCTTAATCAGTTCTTTAAAATCCAAATAAAATACAACAAAATTAAGACAGTACAATACAAACAAGTATTACATAGTAATACTACAATTATTGTTACTAAATAAAAGCTGAATATAATCCACACACTTCAATATTAACCTCATTTATTTCAGTGTATTTTATTTAACTGGGTTTATTTCTTTTGAGTATGTTTAAGCTTATTGAGATTTTTTTTCCTTCATATGTCATTGAGAAATATATTCATTGTACTGTATTGAAGTATCTAAGCTGCTACATCTAAAGTATATCTTAGGTTCTTGTTTTGGAGGGGTTTAGTTTTCCTTTTACAATCTTTTTTTATGTGTGCTGCACACATATTGTACCTTTATCAAAAGACTGTTATATTAATAGACTACTTTACATAATTTACACATTTATTAGCCCACGCTTCAACTGTCTCCACTCCTACATCCACTTTATACTAATCTATCCATTATATGTATAGCTGTCGTTGCTGTGTGTGTATACTTTCTCTTCTCCTAATATAAACTTCTTTGTAATAGATTTTATAAAGCTGGCACCTTCTGTGATATCTTGCTGTAATAAGATTGTTTAAAACAGTTTTTAAAGACTATTTTTATGCCGTATAAAAGTTTAATAATGTTACAATGAAAAAAAAGCTGCTGCACTGCTGCCTGTGGATGTAAGAATTGAGATTGCTTGGCAACAGGTCTTTATTAATATTCCCGGTAATACCTGAGCTTTTCCTGTCGTATCAAAAATATCTGCTATGACACAGACTGTTGACGACAACACAGCAGGTGTTTTGCCGGTGACATCTGATTGTATTTAATGATGCGATTCTAATAGATTTCTGTGCATCACATAAGTCTGTTTAAGTCGCAGTGCGTAAAGAAGCCGTCACTATCAGCTGCACGACTTTAACATTTTTTTGTTGTGCATGAACAGTGAGACCAAAATGTCCTGCTGGAGAGGCGATTTGACCCAAACACACACAGATCAAATTAAATGAATTAAAGTTGCTTTAATAACCAACTTAAAACACAAACGCTGTACAATGACGACAGGATAGAGCATGAAAAAAAGAGACAAACAAGATAAGTCTCAAAACACACAGGGTCACTAAGAAGAAACATTACAACAACTATGACCTGGCAAAGACACAAGGCTTTTCTCATTTTACTACATTGCGCCTCGTTTTCTGTGTCCTCTTGACTGTGACCCAGAAATCCATTCCTAAACTGCATCTAGAGGACAGAGGAGGCTGCAGGAGCTATAATAGAGGATGTACAGGTGTGTACATCCACAAGTGTTTTTACGTGCATAAAAGAGGCAAGGAACAGGCTTGAAATGTCCAAACAGTTATGGGAAGTCTTTAAGTGTGAACAACTCATTCTTCTTATCCAGAAGTTGTTTCATTCACAAACACCATGTGCTAAAAGATGCCCTCATTTCACCAACAGTTTGAAATTATAATGGTAACCCCGTAGGATAATATTTCAGAGCTGCGGGTCTTTCTAGTTTTGCTCCATAACCGATTAGATTTACCTCTGAAAATATGAAAGGAGGATAGAGCGAAGCTTCTCTTCAAAACAAACACACCCAGATCTTTGGTTTGAGTTAACATATATCCATCTCTTTATTAAGCTTCACTTTGAACAGACAAAGTAGCAGACACAACTTTGCAGCAAGCTGTTAAACGGGAGGAGGAGGAGAAGGAGGAGGAGGAAACAACAGGGCACAAAAAAGATCAAAACACTTCTGCAGCAAGTGAAAAGGAGAGAGTCAGGGGGTTCAGGAAAGTGAGAGAAACTAACAAGCCCGTGAAGAGGAGTGTGACTCAGTAGTTCAGTAGATTTTTTTTTTCCTTCACCAGGCTTTGTTAGGATTCGTGGAGGCTGGCTGTAGGCAATCATCTCTATCACTCACTGAAGTGTTAGATCGATATATTGTAGCTATAATGTGAAAACTAATTTGTTTTAATGCTTTTAAGTTCATCTTTGCGTGTTTAGAGCTTTGCTGATACACGTAAACCTCTCACCACATAGAACTAACCAGGGAAATATGACATTATCTATATATGTGTGGGTTTTTCTTTTTTTTTTGTTCTCTCTCATTTTGTCTGCTAAGAACACCGGCATCCCACTCCCTAAATGGCGCTGGGGTTACGGAAGTTGTGTCCAGCAAAGCGAGCCTGATCGCCCAGCTCTTCCTCAATCCTGAGAGAAAGAGGAAGAGAAATGCAGAGCAGGAAGATGAACGTGAAAGAAGATGACAGCAGATAAAAGAACGAAGACAAGAGGAGAAATATAAAAAATAGTGCAAGCAAACACAGGAATCCACTTGCATGTACATACATCTATGCAATGTAACCTACAGATACCCACCTCATGAGCTGATTGTATTTGGCCAGACGTTCAGATCGACAGGGAGCTCCAGTTTTGATCTGAATGAAGACAAAAACACCAACAGTTACAGACGTGGCTGAAGTTTTACCATTAATTCAACAAAGCTCCACATGTCTGTTCGCCTGTCGACGTTTATCTAATCTCTTCCTACTTTGAAGGTGTACTGCTGGAGTCTCCAGTAAGTACAGTGCTGAGGATGAAGTAGTTTCGATCTGCAGTCCTCACAATTTGATTATTACTTGTTTTCAGCTTTACACTGCCTGCATATGAAGCATTTAGGGAGCAACGTAACTAGGTTACACTACCCCCGAGCATTTTGATATTTAATATATAGATTATTATGTGTATAATGTTAAAAATTCTGACTACTATTCTTAAAATTAAATTTTAGACAAAAGTGTAGAGAAAAACAAGCTGCAAATCATTAGCATTATGAAGATCTTATCAGCAAATGTTTTGTATGTTTTGCTCCTATAGTTTGCGTTTTGTCCCATCTCTGTCGCTGTTCTCGTCTTTTTTCTCTCACACCGAACTGGTAACGGTGGTTGGCTGCATCTACCCTGAGCCTGGTTCTGCCAGAGGTTTCTTCCTGTTAAAAGGGAGTTTTTTCTTGCCACTGTTGCCAGGTGGGCTGGGTGATTGTTAATGTTTCTTTCTAACAATTTATGGTCTTTACCTTAAAATATAAAGCACCTTGAAATGGTAAATGGTGTGTATTTATATAGCGCTTTACATTTACAGTCATCCACCCATTCACACTGAACTGAACTGAATTGATTTTATTGATATTTGATGGTTGTTATCAATGCACTGATTAGTCAACTTATTATTTCAGGACTTCAACTGTTTTTAGAAGTACAATAATAAGTCATTCAATTGCTTCATTTTCACATCTGATCGTGATGTTGCACTGTTATGTTGCTTATGAACTGGGCCTTAAGGGAAACTTACAGCATGAAACATGTGAACAGTAACAAGCATTTAAGCTAGCAGAGGGTTATAAACTGTCAGAGTGTTACATGTGTTACCTGTCCAGTGCAGAGACCGACCACCAGGTCAGCTATAAAAGTGTCCTCTGTTTCTCCTGAGCGGTGGCTCACCATCACGCCCCAGCCGTTCTCCTGTGCCAGCTTACACCTGGAAAACCAGGCGGGAAATTAGTATAACTGCAATCCATGTGTGTGTGTGTGTGTGTGTGCCCACAGTTTTTGGCTTGAAACACATAAAGTCAACTCACGCTTTGATGGCCTCTGTAACAGACCCAATCTGGTTGACTTTGAGGAGCAGACAGTTGCAGGCTTTTTCCTCCACAGCTCGTTGTATTCTTCGTGGGTTGGTGACTGTCAGATCATCTCCAACAACCTGCACAACGAGTGAAGCGAAGGGCATGGGGATTAGTATCAGGTGTACTTATTCAGGGGGCATTAACCTTTGTTGCATCCCTTAGTGTGTAAATGAAGTTTTGGTCCACATAGAACAAATAAGACAGCAGTACTGGAGGGGAAAGGAGGAGGACGTGTTTTGATGTGTATGGATATTGATTAAAAAAAAAACTTGCTTTTTACAGCTTGGCTCTGCTAACTAAAAACAGGATGACTTTACTTCTGCACCATTAATTTTGACTGTTATTTGTTTAATGGAAGGAGGAGGGATACCGGATTACCTGTTGAAGAAGAGCTTCCACATAGTAATGGCATAATTTGTGGTCTCTCACCTGTATACCCACTGAGGCTGTGAACTGGGACCACGCAGGCCAGTCATCCTGGTCAAAAGGATCTTCAATAGACACCACTAGAGGGAAAGACACAAGGGTAAGATCATTTTCCTCCATGAGTCAAATATTACAACACTGTAGGAGAAACACAAGGCCAGCAGAAATCACTAGTAGTTGTTCTAACACCTTTAGATCTACTGATATTAATTACAGATGCAAACATGAACACAGCCCACAAATAGTATGCACACCATTTACAGGGTAAAGACCCACATCAGAGCAGTACCGAGCTTGCCAAATTTGCAATGTAGCACATGATTAAATCTTCCTTAACAGTTTCATGTGTCGGAGGCGATACCAGGCTCTTTCTGGCTCTCCTTTTCTCTTTTTGTTCGACTCTTTCTTTCAAAAATGTGACAAAATAAATATGCTGAGAGGAAAAAAAAATGGAGTCCAATACTATAGCACTGATGCTTTGATTCATGACTAAGAGGTGCCCACATTGTGCTCTCCAGAGAACATGTGTACTCACACACCACATTACACATTACACACCTGGGTAGTTATTAATGAACCCCTGGTAGATGGCGGCCAGCTCATCAGCGGTGATGTTGCGGGCAGCGTTTGGTGGAGACTTAAAGTCCAGGTCATACTTGCCCTCGCTGAAGAACTCTGAAGCAGCAACATCCATCCCTATCACCACCTTATCTGTGAAGCCCGCCTTCTCAATGGCTGTCTTTATCAGCTCCAGAGCTGACAGGAAGAAGCAGGAAGGATATGTTAGATTAGGCTGAAGGAAATTGTTTTCAGGTGGTCGCTGTGCTTACCTTCACTGTTCTCCTGTATGTTAGGGGCAAACCCTCCTTCATCACCCACATTTGTAGCATCCTGACCATATTTCTCCTTTATGACACTTCTGAGTGTCTGGTAGAGCTCCGCCCCCACACGCAGAGCATCACGGAAAGACTCGGCACCCACTGGAAGAACCATGAATTCCTGCATGGCCAGCCTGTTCCCAGCATGAGAGCCTCCATTGATCACATTAAAAGCCTAAAAGAATGTCAGAGGGATGGGTTTTTTTTAATAGTTGTGCATTAACATTTTGAAATATATATATATATATATATATATATATATATATATTTACCAACTATAAAACTCACAGGAACAGGGAGGACCAGCTCTCTGTTTCCTGCCAGGTCAGCAATGTGACGGTACAGGGGGACACCTTTCTCTGCTGCGCCAGCTTTGCATATGGCCAGCGATACTCCCAGAATAGAGTTGGCACCAAACTTAGCTGGAGGCGAAACAGAGGCAGTCACAAACATAACGCACACATGCAGTCGCTACTCACTGGTGCGGAAACATGTCAGTACACATATATACCATCACCCCACGCGAGATGTGAGCGAGGCTTACATTTGTTGTCGGTGCCGTCCATTTCAATCATCACATTGTCCAGCTTCTCCTGCTCCAGCACACTGATTCCCTGAAAGAAAAACACAATATTCCTCATATAGTAAACTGATTTTTTCATTTCAGTCCCGCTCTGCTGCTCATCGGGTTCTGCAGCATAAACTCGATATTCTTTTGTTTATCCCACTACTTTGCCAGATGAATCCCCATCATGTATTATCTTAATAGAGCATTTTGCTCTCAAAATACAGGCTTGTGGTTCCTCCAGATTTAAAGGGAGGCAGTGCTTCAGCTACCGTCTCCTGAAAAAGCAACTCCTGGTTTGGGTTCAAGCTCTCCCTTTTTTTGATACCTGAGGTTAGTTGAACATAGCCGTAGCCTCAACTTGATGCACTGATCACTTATTCTCCACTCCCATCTTCTTCTCTTCCTATGAATTTTTATGTCACTATTGCATTGCATTAACTGTGTGTCTTCTCCCTTTTTTTGCCCATTGTTTCTCTTTACCCTCAGCCTAACTGGCTGCAACAGATGGCTGCCCCTCCCTGAGCCAAATGCTGCTGAAGATTTTTTCTGAGCAAAATGAAGCCAACGCCAAAATGCTAAACCTGCAGTTCCTTGTATGGTGACTTGGGGCTCTGTCCAACAATGACTCACATGTTTTAAGTCAAAACCTTAGTCCAGTAAATAACATATTTACATGGGACTGTAGTCTCTATGGCTAATTAACATTACAGGAGTGTGGACACTTTGACCTGCATATATTTCAACACAACAAGCTGAAGCCAGTTGTTGTCTGCTAGGCCTCAAGCTGTAAACTCCACTTAATGAACAGAACCTCTGACTTTTGCACCAACAGTACAAATAATATGACTTGCAATGAAGTATAACCCATCCAAAGCATTTAACTCATCCAAGAGTATGAGTTAAATGCTTTTATTTTATGCAGTATATCACTTAGCACTAATTAGCAGGTGTGCCTGTATAACAGAGCACTCCACCCTGTAGTTTAAATGAGGTCACCTCTGGCTCCAAAAAAACAAAAACACAAACACATAGGCTTCATAATGTGGAGCCAATCTAGGAATCAATATCATACTGGCTTGGTGTCTATAGTGTCTTCTTCTCCCACACTGTGTGCTGATAGAGGCGCATGTGATGTTTTTGGTTCTCTCTGTAATACATTTCACTTACAACAGAAAGCACCTTGAGGTTACTGTTGTTGTGAACTGGTGCTATGTACAGTAAACAAAACTGAACTGAGTTAAAGTAAAGTACTCACAGACTGGATGAGGGCAGGTCCAAGGGTGTCATTAATGTGAGTAACAGCCTTCATCACACCTTTAGTGCAAGAGATGTGGAGCCAGTTAGTCCCCATTTTGTTACAAGAAGAAAAAGAACCATCATGCAAAATCAGATACAGGCAGAAAAACAAGAGCGCTTAGTGCAGGGGAGACATCTTTGTAAGTGTTCACACCTTTGCCCTTGTAGCGAGTTTTGTCGCCATCTCGAAGCTCCAGAGCCTCGTAGATGCCTGTGGAGGCACCACTGGGAACAGCAGCCCTGAAAAGACCTGGAATCGAAGCAGATGATTGGTGGGTGGATAAAGGAGGCAGACGCAATGGGGTGAAAGGTTGAGGAAAGGAAAGAGGATGGAGAATGATTAACCTTAATGGAATAATCTAAACATTAATTTGAGACATTACACAAGAGATTTCATTTTTTTTAACCTTTGTCTGTATGCAGGTCTACTTCCACAGTGGGGTTTCCCCTGGAGTCCAAGATCTCCCTGGCAACAATATTCACTATAGACATCCTGTTTAAAAAAAAAACCAAAAAAAACAAGGGAACATTGGCCTCATTTGAAAATGCGGATTTCATCCAGTGCTCTTACACTCAGTCTATGTTGTTTTAATTAGAGAAGGAAACACATGAGCGAGCAAAGCTGCGCGTGAAGATGCAGCTCGGTATGAAAAAGCCTGTGAAATACCAAAAGCACTCATATGAAAAACAAGGACTTCACACTCTCTTCCTCTTTTCCACTTGAACACACACTGTGATGATAGTGACGCAGCCTAGAGGATGAAAAGCTGTGGAAAAAGAGGCTCCTAAGGAAGATGCTCACACTCACACAGAGAAACACATAAATCAGAAACCAGTGATGCGCACCTACTTAAAAATCTGTCAACCTGTTCCAGACCACAAACCAGCTCAATTTCTCGCCTGTTTCAGTCAGTGACAGAGAGCACGGACCAACTGAGAGATGAGAAAAGACAGAGCAGGTAGCAACGAGGAGATGGGGGAGGGGAGCGGGATGAGAGAGATGGAGGGACTGAAGAAACAGATCAATCTTTTTAAACGTTACCTGCAGCTTGTTTGAAGCCTGGTGGAGAAAGTGAGCAAATGTGGGCAAATGAGAAGGAGCGATAGCGGGAAGGGGAGGTGGGAGGAGAAGGGGTGAAAACGTATGACACACGGGGGGGAGGGGGAGCGTGTGAGTCATTGGAAGATGCAGAGGAGGGGAGGGAACAAAGCAAGGAGAGAGGAAAAAGAGATGGGAAGCAGGGATGGAGTAGAAGAGCTGGAGTAATGTGGATTAGTGTATTACTAGGGGTGCAGGAAACAATGTAACCATCTGAGCATTTAACATACATCGCTACCATACGCCCTCGCAGTCCTGTCATACGTGCTGCGTACACATCTGCTCACTGCTGATAACTACAAAGGCACTCGTGACATGAAAATGTTGTCCCAGCAAACTGATACATGAAACGTTAATTTGCGCTTCCTGTCAGGTCCAAGCAGTGCTGCGATACAGCTGAAGAGTAAGTGTATGTGGATGACAGGCAGGAGAGGTGACAACAAAGCAACCACAAGGAGGATGCATCTTAGCAAAGACAGCAGAAAATAAGGCGCCTTGTCGGGGAACGTTAGAGATCTAATGATAGGGATTAAAGGAAACAAGAAGACAGGTAGACAGGAGCAGCCACTGCCCGAGGGTGGATATGCATTTAAAAATAGTCTTAGATGTAATTAAAGATACAGCCAGCACGAGCAAAATGCAGACAGGAAGCTCGCTATGCGAGTGTTTTGACAAAAGGAAAGTTTTTCATTGGCTGCCCCAATTTAACGTGCCATCTGGACATCACATGACCTGCAGACACGGTGGCACAGGGAAGATGAAGAGGGCGCATACCTATGAATGCGTGCATGCATATGTGTATGTAGACTTGCATTGACACAAATGAACACGTTATTTAGCTGTCAATACATTTTATGAGGAAGCAAGGATTTAAAAAACAGAAGGAAAAATACAGAATCGGAAAACTTTCTGAACAACACTCCATAATTTAACACATGCAACCCCAAAACATCACAACAGAGGCACACGTTGCAATTATCTAACAATGTTTAATGAACTTTTTATTTATTACATTAATTAGTTATCAGTATACAATTCAATTCACTGACACACGAGTGTCTTCACAAACATAAAATGGATTGTACAGCAGATGTACTGTATACTGTAGCACTTTAGTGCAGTGGGCAAAGACACATGTCAAGTTTAGAGAATGAGTGTTTATATATATTTATACATTAAGTGAGTGTAGTTATACCCATGTTTACACAGGGGTGTCTGTAAGAGTGTGTGTGCGTGTGTAAGAGTAAAGAATTTAAACTCTAACCATTGTGTCTGTGTGTGTATAATATGTTGTTCATGTAAAGACAGTCCAGTCATATCAAACATTTATGGCGGGCATCAACTTCCCGTCCTCATCGTGGTTCACAGCATCGGGGAAATCCTCAACTCCTTCAATCTGGTGGCTTTGTTAAAGGGGACACCTGGAGGGACAGACACACAATGCCCAACAGTGCATTAGATAAAATAATAAAGACAAAGGGGACGCTTAACAGATGAACAAGTGAGTCTAATTTTTTTTTTTTTTTTTAAATGACAACTTCAGATTCAGTGGTTCTCTGTGTGCCAGAGTCAGTGGAAGGGACTAAGAGGAATCAGTATACACACAACAATGTACTTTAAAGTATGCTGCAGAAACTGTGGGTTAAAACATTTAAATTTGAGGCGTGATCCATGGTCTGCAAGCACTAGTAGGCTTGCTCACAACTTTGCACAGCACTAAGGCCCCACACAGTGCTGGGCTTTTGTAATAGACGATGTCCTATCTGCTGTGACTGCTGTGCATTAGCCTATAGGGCCTAAAAGTTTCTTAGAGAAAAAAAGGAGATTGCTGGAGGTACAAACAGTAAACAGAGAAGAAAACAATTTTTTTGAAAAATTTTTTAAAGGTAAAAACATTTGTATGGGTGTCGTTGAAATTATGAGTCACTGATCAGTTGATTGGACAGGCCGAGTGCTGTTATAAGGTTTCAGAAACTCTCCAATATACGCAGGAGCCTGGCCATATAAGGTTTTATATGTTATAACTAATATTTAAAAATTAACTCTAAACTCAATCTGGAAACTGAAGCCGGCTACTCTCCGCCATGCTGCATATGGTTGCCCGCTCATCCCAGAGAACTAAACCAACGCCCTCGCCATTTTATGATGTATCAATACAGAAGCTCAGAGATTCAAAGGTTATATAGAGGGAGACTCTTTGGGGGAAAAAGACTTTGGAATAAACCTCTCATTTCTTCACTTCCTACACTAGAGTAATGTGTTGGTTTTCTCGGAGTGATGGCACCTATTGTTCAGGAGGATACTTCAGCAGGTGCTCATGTGTGAAGAGCATTCTCAGAAAGGTGCCAAAACAAATGTAGTAACCCTTTTGTAGAACTATGAAAGGAAAAAATTCTGGCATTATTTAATATCTTTGCATTCAAGGTAAAAATGAACAAAATCAACTCTAAAAGCACTGACAACTTTTAGCATTTATAATTTCTTGCAACTCATCAGCAAACATACTGTACAAACCAATATACTGCCCAAATTATTTATAACAAGTAAAATATGGCCAATTAACTTTATGTCTGGTAACACACGTTGAGAAATTAATGACCTCACAACAATTATTATAATTGTGACACAATGACCTCTGACATCTTTCTTACCTTCTCACCAGTCGTAACGTGGGCGGGTGTGAGCCTGACGGTGTCTAGGGGACTCGTGCCGATGACCTGGTGGGGACGTTGAACTGGGAGGAGCAGTAAGAGCGAGCTGCTGGCCGCCTCCTCGCCGATCTCGACCGTAGTCAAGCCCACGAGCGTTCGGGGGAGCGTATCTTCCCGCTTCTCTTCTCCACTCCTCGTCAAATGCTGGAGCTTCACCTTGCAGGAGCAAAGACAACAAAAGTTAAGAGCCAATAATCACACGTGTGTGAAGTGAGACCTACAAAATATTTGTTTTTATTCAAAGACTCGACTGGAGAAATTCTGCATGATTCACAATTCAAAACAATCCTTTTTTCCATCTCCCTCGAGCCTCCTTATAATTCAGTTCTGATCGGCTTAAATAGTAGGTGAAGCCTGAGCTAAGATTAGTTTTGTAATCAGGGTCTACTCACTCTCATCCAGGTTAATGAAGTCTTGCCGTTCCTCGCAGTCTCCAGTGCGGCGATTTCGTGAACGTGCCATTATGTGTGAACGGTCCCCAATGTGGTGGCCAATGGAAAGACCCTCCAGGCCGCTCTCGCTGTCCCTCATCGACTGCCGCGTCTCACGGATCTGGAAAAAAACAAAAACAAAAAAAACCCCTGTATCTCTGATTACAAAATCAGGCAGGAAGGAATCAACTTAAGCTCATCTCTGATATTTATACTCTACATAATCTATTTACAGTCACTACACTTGTTTTAATGAGGCCAGCGGACTAATTAGGCCCCAGCCAGTAAGCAGGTCTACTTACATGGCTCAAACCACAACTTTGTATATATAATATTTTAATAAATATGAGTTATTCCTACCCCCCCTGGCCCTGTCCTTGTTTCACTGGTCTGCTGATAAACTTTAGGAGCCCCTGGGTCTGTTGACGAATAGGAGATCACTGTTGAGGAGGAAAACGTCTGACAGTTTGGTGAACCAGACATTCTGTCCTGGAAGAAGACAAATAATGGAAAGTAAACAGAAATGATGGTGAACTAGTGAGACACACATTTCCATTGATGACAGTAATTGCTTTCTGTGTATTTGGAAACAAAAACAACTCACCATGTTTTCCATCATTTCTCCCATCATACCAAACATATCCATGAACCCTCCACCCTGCAAGCAACAAGAGGATCTTTACATTTCTCAATTGATTAATCCCCAACCGCAGCATACATTATGTGTTGAGTGCACAGGCGTCATTAACCACTTTTCCAATGCAGGAGCTCATGGCAGCCAAGAGGTGCTACACAGCCCCAGGAACAGACCTTTCAGCCTCTCCATTTTCCACTGTGGTCTGGAACCCTTTGACAATAACAACAGTGGACACTGTTTGCTGTGTCCACCAATACTAGAGAATTTAACAGTGTTGATAGTTACTCTTAAGCCTGTTTCTGACTGGTAGACGTTCTCTTTTCTTTTATTCTTTTTTTTATTTTTAAGATTAACCAATTCACTGGGCCCCTTAGATATCTAACCTAGAGAATGCAATTCTATTCTAAAAACAGGATAAAAGATGTTCTATGACGGCAGTTCCTGCTGTTGGACAGCGCCCAAAGGTGTTAAGTTTTGTAGGAAGAAATATGCTTGAGAAATCCTCTCAAATTTCCTAATTCTCTATTTAATTCAGGATCGTAGATGCTGAAAACCATCCCAGATGACATCAGGGAGGAGATGAAATACACCCTGTGCAGGCCAAACACAAAGAAACAAGCACAAGAACCGAGGCCCATGACGCCATGCAAACTCAACACAGAAAGATTGCCAGCAGGATCAAACTCAGTGGCTTATTGCTGTGTGGCAACAGTGATAACCACTGAACCACTATTATCATAAAATGCATACAATAAATAACAAAATTTTTTTTTTTTTTTTTAAATCAGCAGCCATTCTTTTAAGATTTTAAAAAGCAATACCAGATCTGGGTAATGTGCATTTATTTATTTTGTTGCATTATTATTTAGATTTAATTTTATTTAATTGAGCTCCTTGCTTGCATATTTTTTACTTTGAGAGATTTTGTTTTGCCATATTGTATTCAGCTGGTTTCACACTGACACTCTGTAAAACATCAGAAAATTCAAGTTCAAACACAGCAGGAGTCTGAGGCATGTTTCATTTGTGGCATGTTCTCTCTAGAGAGAACATACTTGGCGAAGGAGCTGCCTGACAAGAGGGTACAGGAAGCAGGACACACGATGCCCACTCATTAGCTATTATTAACTATTATTACTGCTGCTATTCTCATATCCGAGCAAATCAATGCAATCAGACAACATATAAACTTTGCACCACCTACATTGTGCTTGAAAAGTTCAGGGCTATCCCAAGGGAGTTTACAGTAGTTATTGTGATAGCTGTTTATATACCGCTGGATGCTAACGCTGGCACGGCTCTCAGCCTCTTGCTCAACACCATAAACAAACAACAGCTTGCCCACCCCGATGGGGTTTTTATTGTCGCCGGCGACTTTAACAAAGCGTGCCTAAAGACTATGCTTCCTAAATTTGTCCAGTTTGTGGACTTTGCTACGAGAGGAGAACACACTTTGGACCATGTCTATTCAAACATCAGGCATGCTTTCAGAGCGACACCCCTCCCCCACCTGGCTGGATCTGACCACCTCTGCATGTCCCTCACCCCCACCTACACCCCCCTGCTGAGAAAAACAAAGCCCCAGACAAAGACAATAAAAACCTGGCCTGAAGGAGCCCTCTCTCAACTGCAGGACTGCTTCTCAACAACTGCATGGGATTTATTCTCCAGCCACAACCTCCAGGAGTACACGGACACTGTACTCTCGTACATCAGGAACTGTGTGGATAATGTCACCGTCACCAAAAGGGTCAGGGTGTTTCCAAATCAAAAACCCTGGATGAATAGCGAAGTGCAATCCCTCCTAAAAAGCCGCAACACTGCCTTCAAGTCAGGGGACAGGGCTGCGTAAGGGCGGCCAGGGCAGACCTGAGTAGAGGCATCAGGAAAGCTAAGGCTGCCTATAGGAGGAGGATTGAAGATCACTTTGCTGACAACGACCCCAGAAAAATGTGGCAGGGGATCAATCACATTACCAACTACAGAAACAATAACCAGGCGACATCTAGGACTGATGCCTCGCTGGCTGAGGATCTAAACCGTTTCTTTGCCCGCTTTGAGATGACCAGGCCCTCAGCTGTCACACCACTTCCACCCGCCCCCAGCACCGGCACACTAACACTTAGGGAGCATCAAGTGAGGTGTGTTCTAAGGTCAGTGGATCCCAGGAAGGCAGCAGGTCCTGATGGAATACATGGAAAGGTTCTCAGAGCATGTGCTGACGAACTGACCGGAGTCTTCACTAAAATCTTCAACCTTTCCTTGTCATTAAACATCGTCCCGCCCTGCCTCAAAACCTCCACCATCATCCCCATCGCCAAGAAGACAGCTGCGGACAGCCCAAATGACTACAGGCCTGTTGCACTTACGCCTGTAGTAATGAAGTGCTTTGAGAGACTGGTCTGTCAGCACATCAGGGCCGGTCTGCCCCCAACTCTGGACCCCCACCAATTTGCCTATAGGACAAATCGATCCACCGAGGACGCTATCACCATAGCGCTCCACACTGCGCTGAGTCACCTGGAGCACCGAGAAAGCTATGTGAGAATGCTTTTTCTGGACTTTAGCTCAGCATTCAATCACATCATCCCGGAGATCCTGGTCCAGAAACTGTCTCACCTGGGACTCTCCACCTCCATCTGCCTCTGGATCAAGGACTTCCTGACAAACAGACCACAGTCTGTTAGACTTGGCCCCCACCTGTCCAGCACCATCTCACTCAGCACCGGGTCTCCACAAGGATGTGTTCTGAGTCCCCTCTTGTTTACGCTCTACACATCCGACTGCTCCCCTACCCATCGCTCAAACACCATCATAAAGTT
>VUQR01017082.1:0-12929 GCA_015108515.1 Hemichromis elongatus
TCCTCGCTACACTGTACAGCATACACCACGTTGTTGAGTTTGTGTTTGGGAGTTTTGTCTTTGGGATGAACCAGTTTGTGCCTGAGTGTGTTGCTGGGTCTGAAGTAAACTGGGATGTCGTGCTTGGAGAAGACTCTCCTGAGTTTCTCTGATACTCCGGCTACATAGGGGATGACAATATTGTTGCGTTTGTCTTTCTTGTCATCCGTTGCTGGTGTCTGATCTTCTTTTCTGTGTGTCTTTGCTGACTTGATGAAGGCCCAGTTAGGATACCCACATGTTTTCACACCTCGTGTGATTAGGTAGAGGATCAGTAGGGGGCCCATTGTCCCTCTACGAGGGACACTCCCACAAGGCTTAAATATGGGACTCTCCACCATTTGACCCTAGAACTGAAGAAGCGTCTCGGATGAGAGGTGAAACGTCTTCAAGCAACCTAAAGAAGTCCAGACGCCTTTTCCTTACAGCTCCTTAGACTAAATAATATATGAAACTGTTGCAATATTAAACATAGACCCAATGCTGACATTACTGCTAGACTACAGAATAGGCCTAAAATCACAAACCTGATTGATGGTAGTTAGAAAATGCAACTGTGCACATAGTACACGGCACAATTTCTTGCAACAGTTTTTGTGTTTAAGCCGTGTGGAAACCAATCTGACCTCCTGTCAGGATGAGAATGGTAATGTATATAAGACAGTCACTTATGTAATGATGTTTACACCTTCTCCCCAATACTCAAGTATGATTACACAATGTCTGAGTCTGATAAGAAGGTCACTGTGTCAGATCAGGGATTGTGGAGCCATAAATATTTTCTTTGGTCCAGAACAGTACACAGAGTACACTCATCCATTCACTGCCAACGATTATGAGGATCCAAGGACAAGTAAAAATGTAAACACCAGCACTGTCTGTGTCTTAAACCTACTGAATACCATAGACTGTGTAAAAAGTTTGAATGTTTTTTGCTGACTTTTAAGCTGTGTCATCACCTTTATTCTATACAGCCATTCATTCATTCAGAAAGTAATATTTAAACAATTAAAAAACTAATTGTGTTTCCAGAAACCCAGTGCAGTTTAAGTTTGACTAAACACATTATCGTCCCCTGAGGAACCTCTGAAGTATTAAGAAAACTTCCCTTACCTTCATTTGCAACGCATACTGCTGTGGATGGAGTATCGTGGGACATGGGCATGATGCTTTACTCAGTCTGAGTCTGGACGTTTGGTAATAATGAGCCTTTCTTCTCTTCTTCTGCATCAATGGGAATAAAAGAAGGGAAAAAATTATTTGTCATGACGAATGTTATGAAAAAAATAGGTTGCCTGTATGTAATGTCACTTTTTAGTGTTACTTTTTTTTCACTATTAATACTCCTTCTTCCAGTGTGCGGGCAGTTGGTTAGCATGCTAGCAAATTACATTCTCTGTTTAAAGTAGTAAAAAACCCAACAGAATAGATGATGTCAGACCTGAAGGGTTCTGCAGGTTTTATTTTTTGCCCTCCATTTAAAGAGAGAATTAAAGCTAAATGAGTACAGCACGCTCTCTCCTTCTCTCTGCTAATATAATTTAATGGAGCTCACCCAGCAGTCTGTTTCTTTCTCTCTTCATTTCATCTGTGTGTCAGTAATAATTTGAATAAGCCAAGAATTCTTTCATACATTTTCATGTGTTCACTTGGAATAAATCAAAAAGCAGTAGGATCAAAAACAGTAATTACAAGGCCCGGTCCAAATGACTGTGGTTCATGAAAAATGGGAATTCTGGCACCTGGCTAGAAGCAGAAGGTAAGCTAGCTTTCCTTACCCTCAGCCATGATCATGACTTGGGTGTTTGGAATCACACTTGGAGCAGTGGTTCAAAACATCTGCACTTTGGAAGCTTGAGACAGTGTTGAAAAGTTACAGTTGAGCGCCCCATGCCTGGCTTCAGGTCTTATTGAACACAACTTGCATTTTCATTTGTAAATTACACTTTTTTTTTATCAACGTGACGAAATAGACTAAACCGGGATATGCTCACTGGCTAAAGACATGTGACTCTGTGAGAACTGATCTCCTTTAGTGCAGCGGTGCCCAACCCCTGGGCCAGGGACCAGTATCGGTCCGTGAGTCGTTTGGTACCGGGCCGCGAGAGTTGTGGTTTGGGTGTGAAATTTTATAGTTTTCAGGCTTTTTATTGGTTTTTATCGTTAATATTTATTGTTTTTATCGTTAACTCAGTTTCCCTATGTCTTTTCCTGTGTGTTATGAATAAATTTTCTTTTTGTTGGTACCGGTACTGGTTTTATTTTGTTGTATTTATCCGCGACACATTATGTCAGACATAAACCGGTCCATGCCGCAAAAAATGCGCTGCTTTAGGGGACCAGCCTCTAGTGGACACTTTAGGACCTGGGTTTTTGGCAGTTCTGCATTGGCTAGATTTGTCAACCAAAGTTTGGGGTTCCCATTTTTTATCATTTAGTAACTGTTAGAATGAAGAAACAGATTAAATTGAACACATTCCGATACACAGGGAACATGCAGTATCTTATCAGTGTTCCTGCTGGCTGTATAGTGTTCAGAGAGGTTCAAGGGTGCATGCTGATGGCTTTATGTCTGAGTGGAGCAGAGTGAGTTAGGACTGAGCAGATTGTCTGGGCTGATTAATTGCCACGGGGCATCGCAGAACAGTGCAGTTTTTAGAAGCTGTTCAGAATCTGTGTCATTTAAAGTGTAGACATGATGATGGCTATAGCACATGAATGATGAGTCTGCTCTATGTACGTCCAAGGACAGAGATTTTATTTTGGATGCCTTTGTGTGCTCCTGTGTGTTTTGTGCACACGTGTTTCTATGTGCTTTGCAGCTTGCACAGACAGTTCCCAGTTTTTCACCAGGAACCACATTTCCTGTTAGAAGGGAAATAATCATACAATAGGCAGCTCATACTAATCCCTGTCCATGTGTCCATGCACATCTGCACAAACCATTTACAGCTTATGGAAACTGTAGACTCTGCTGGTCACAGGTTAAATAAACAAGCAAACTATCAGGAACTAAATACTGTTACTGGTTTAATCACATGGACACTATGTTTGTATATGTTTGTATTGTTATTTCTATTATCTGTCAAGTTCAGTTAATATAACTCTCTCATTGTTTATTTCTATTATCCACCATATCACATTTCTATTTATTTTACCGTCCTTTTCTTTAAGAAGCTGCTATTTAAAGAAATTTCAATGAGGAGAGATCATTAGAAGGAACTGAAAATTATTACGTGATAGACATTAGGCGATTAGACTCCAATGACCCATCACAGCAGTGATAGGAATTAGGCCAGGAGTCTACAGTCTTGTGGTGGAGATGCAGATGGAGGCTTGGGATTGATTCGCCTGAAGAAGGCGAGCAGAAAGATGATTGGACTAGACCGGTGCAAAACATAAAGAAATGGGGAGTGGCTGAACACTGTTGCACAGTACTGCAGGGACCCGAGGGATACGGCGATCACGTCTTATTCTTGGTGTAACATTCACGTGTAACATGTTGACCTCACCAGATGAAAGGTCCCTCTGAAACATGTCAAGAAAAATGTTTTCCCCCACTCATGTTCTGTGGCGCAGTCTACCTGGTGTTGTGTTTCTGTAAAGGTTTGGCAGCTGCACCAGGCATTCGTCAGGATATCCTCTCCACAGAGTTGAGAACACATCTGTGGGCCATACACTTACAACTACGCGTGTGATTGTAAGACTTCCTCATTACTACCAGTAAGACAAGTTTCAGACAAAGCTCACACTGTTCTTTCATTGCTCACATTTCATCTTTTTAATGAATGCACTTTGTGTTACACTGAGATAAATGAGGCGTATCGATCAGTTATCTCATTTACTGCTCATGAATGTCATCATAAAGTGGAAAGATGCAGTAAAAGCTGCGTTCAAGTTATGAACTGAAAATATTATAAGATCATCTGCAGGGTTGACTACAATTAGAAACAACCATTATTTTAATTACAAATAATGCATTTTTTTAATCTAATAAGAAGGGATTAAAATGGGCGTAATGATCTGGAGCAGTGTTGTTGCTCCTTCAATTAATGAGTAATTAAATTATACAAAACACTGTCAGATGAGCTCGTTTGTCATGTTCAGTAACCGGGCAGATTTTCCAGACTGTAAAACTCAGGCCTGCCTGTCTGCATCCTTTTTTTTTCTTTTTTATCTCTGTCATTGGTTCATTTGCACAATGCCAATAAATTACACATAGTGGTTCTAGTTCTACTGAAGACTGCAGGCTGTGGTATCTATGGTCTATTTCATGGTTAGATCCTGGCTAGCAGAAGACACTGTAAGAGTAAAACGTGACAATGACAGAATTCTGAACTTTATGCAACAGCGAAGAATCGTTTTTGTGGACAGTCAGCAACAGTTTTCCATCAGATGTTTCTGTTAATTCATCAGAATTCAATAGCAATTCTGTGCATGTTGTTTTATGTCTAGTTTAACATCAGCGTAGTATGTTGCACTATTTATTGTAGAAAGACTACTCCGGGTAGTAAATATGAGTGGGAGCAGTGTAATTACTGAAAAACACCAACCGTTTTGTCTAAATTTAGGATGACTTGATTGCAGCGTCTCCTCAGGGTGACTTCTATATTTCAAGATCAGGTCACTGGCCCCTGAGGCATGTTGTCTGGCACAGAGTTGCTGCCACGCAGAGTCTGGCAGTAATAAAATGACAAGGAAACACCTGAAGACAAATCACAAATGGTGTTATTTAGAGTGCTTTATCCTGTCCGTAGTCTGTGGGTTGCCCACCTCCAGCTAACTCTGTTTTTCATGCTGTTTCTGTTTCTTCACTAATGCCTGCTCTGCTCTGTGCTGTGCTGGGGTCTTGTGCTATTCTTCTCACCTCTGGCTTTTCATTTATGGCCTAATAACAGTGAGTTACTGCCAAACAACTTCAAACAGAGCAGGCTATTCCTGCTATCCGTGCTAAGGGCAGGGATAGCTCAGTAGGTAGAGTGGTACCCCCATGATCGGAAGATCGAGGGTTCAAATTCACTGAAAGGCTACCCTGAGGTACCCCTGAGCAAGGTACCGTCCCTACACACTGCTCCCCGGGCGCTGCACTGGTGGCTGCCCACTGCTTCACAGAGTGAATGGGTCAAATGCAGAGAGGAATTTCCCCACGGGGATCAATAAAGTATACATTATTATTATTATTAATTTAAATATAATAAATTTGGGTAAAACAAAACTAAATATGCCAACACAACCAGGTGTATGTCACCACTGGTTCAGTTGTATATCCCAGTACGGATAGATGGAACAGCTAAACATGTTGTGCCACCAAAAATGACAGTTTCTTAAAAATATACAATAATTTTGTATCTTTTTATTGACTTTGGTGCAAGAATAAGATGAATTAACCTCTGGTCTACACTTCCCACAATGCTTTGGGGGTAAAATTATAAAGTAAGGTGTTGAAGTCACAGATTTAGAAGTATGGCAGGAAACTTGGAAAAGGATCCATCTTGAATTTCCATCTGGGTTTCAGTTTTACAATCTCAGCATATTTACCTGGAGAAGCCTGTTTGCAGAAATAGCACCACTCTCGCCTGAAGTAATACACACAGCAATGTACAATTTACTTTAAAAAAACACAAAACAATACACGACTGATTCTTTTCACCTTTATTTGTAAATGCATCTTGGATAGAACAAAGAAAAAAATATATAATATATCCATATGTACTGAAATGTTAAGTTATGTACACATTTAGGGTTTAACACTATAAATCTTCAGAACCACTGATTGGCATCAGAATAGTCTCTGTGTGTTTCCTGGATGCAGCGATGTACGCGCCTGTATATTTACATACATTCATAGGATGTGATAAAACACCTGTGCTCACACAAGTATTCAAAATTCAAAATTGAATAAAAGGAATGATGTACAATGTCGTGTACCCCTGCATGTTGTCGCTATACAGACATGAATTACACATGGACGGCATAGTCGCACCCCTACATGTTTACAGCGGGCTGTCACACATGTAGCAAATAATGTTCGAGAGAAATAAAAACATTGGAAAATTTGTCATGGCCTCAAAGCGGATGTCTGCCGCCACATTCTCCAGCTCACGGCAGGTCAGCACCACGGTGTGTGGGAATTCAATTTATCCCCTTAAGGTAAGATACGTGCTGGCTGAGATGGAAGGCCGTCAGGGCGTTTCGAGTAACAGATATAGCAGAGTCGAGGCAGAAACTGTGTCATCGGCAAAGTAATAGTTCAGGTAAAACTAGCGGATGTAGGCGACAATTTTAGTTCAGTTCAGCTAACTATGTGCTGAATGACAGCGCCCTGCTATGAACAGTCAAACAGTTAAATGAGAAGCTTGATTTCCAGAACAATTTGACTCTCCAAAAATTATTTTGTTTTTGTTACAGTAAGGCTTAAAAATGATACGAACAGAAGACCAGCAATTAGGTAGACATGAGTTGGCTTAAAATTCAACAAAAAACATTTAACACTGATCAGAAGGCCAATTTTTACAATCACTGTGCGCTTAACCTTTGACTTATGTCACATTCGCCTTTCTTCACTCTCCTCTTTACATCAGTTTACAAAGTTCCTGTAAAAAGGTAAGAGGATTCCTGATAGCTTATCATGTTTTACTTCCTTTTGTTATGCAATCAGTAGTTCATGTCCACGTCAGAGAAACAGTTCCCTCATTGTGCTTCAGACACAAGCTGAATAGAAAGTTATCCACACTTCTTAGTCAAGGCAGCAAAAAAACAAACAAAAACAGGACAAAGCCGTGAGAGAAACCTCTCTGGACCCAAGGAAAAGTAGCTACCACTCTGGTATTAGCTGATGAGGATCCAAGTGAGTTTCACTTCTGAAACATTGCATAAATTTAACATGTCTGAGACATTAGCAGCTTTCAGGAAAATAAAAGGCAGCTCCTGTATCCAGGTAGAACGGAAATGCAAGGCTATTACCAAAGGTATCACATAGTCCAGACCGAACCTTACTTTGTTCCCCGGCAGGCGATAAGAACAGAGCAAATGTAAGGAGCACAACAGACCAAAGCACCGACATCAACCTTCAGCTGATTACAGACAGGATGGCGACTGTGTTGGTTTCTAACAATAAATTAGAGCAATCCCAGAGCACTCAGACATCAACTTACATAATCCAAATGATTTGCTGATGACGCAACAACAACAAAAGGAAAACACCCCCTTAACGCTCACATTGTGGGAATCCTTGGAATTCGCCTCATACTAGGGCATGAGGGTGCTCCAAGGAATCCCAGTGATCCCAGTAATCTCAGCAGGCGGAGCATCAGTTTGCTGAGCGGACTGTCCGACTGCTTCGTGGAAAACGGTGGACTTTGATGTGTTTTGACAGATGGTCACTGCGGGCGAATTTCTTTTCACATACGGGACACTGGTAGGGCTTAACCCCCGAATGGGACCGCCGGTGACGCGACAGCTCGTCTGACCGTGAAAACCTGAAAAAAGAACAGAAATGTTTGAGAATTTAACAAAGGCAACCTGAGAGAGGTGGCGTGAGTGCCTAGGTCACAAATCTGGTGACACTTTTGTCTGGAAATTTGCATTACTTTGCTTTACAGATGTGGCTTGTAACTGTTCATTTCTAGAGCAATATAGTTCTCATTAAATGTTTTGCAGTGTTTCCTATAAAATTAGATTGTATTTGTGGCAGACAAGGCAAGGAACGTGCATATACATCCACTATTATGTTAGTGCAGTGTGTATAAAAGGACATCAGTAAAGTAACACCATACCATATACATATACCATATGTGACAATAAATTACTGAGCGGAAATCAGCTTCCCCCTCACTAAGTTCCTCATCCCACCAACAGATTTCCACACAGTCTTGGACAGCAGCTGGCAGCCAAGGCAGCCTCAGAAAACTCACCATATCAACATCAGCTTAATAAGACAGAGGACCATCCCAACAGCAAACCTGCCTCAAGGGAAGGCCCAGTGGGAGCAAACTCCAGTCCTTTAAAAAACACTGAGTGAGGGGATTGTTCAGCTGTAAACGAATGGTGCTGTTGTCTTTGACAGTAAAAAAAAAAATCAATGAATCACAAAATATGTTTGTTTATCAAAAGACCGGGGCAGTCTGTCCAGGTCTGTGTATGGCTTTGTTTCAGCTGCGTGTGGTTTCAGGAAAATTCTGCCTTCCTTTTGTCAACCTTGTTGCATAATTCATCCAGACCTGTTTTTCTCTTTTTGATGGAACTCGGTACGCTTGGCAGCTCTGAACAACAAGAAACACTTATGAGGCACATAACATAAGTATCCCTGAATGTGCATGGATATTTCAAGGCACAAAACTAAAAAAAAAAGATATATACCGCCCTTGTGTCTTACGTTGTACTTCTGGAAACTACCTGTTTTCCCCCCATCATATACATCCCAACATTTTTACTGCAACTGCATCATTATCTGGTCACAAGCAAGAATGCTTCAAATGCTGATGCTACAACTCATTTCCTTCTTATTCATTTGGACAAACAAAAACTTGGCTGGAGTCACGGGGATGACAGCTCCAGGGTTTCTTCCCAGCATCCTAGTTCTCTGAAACTGACTGTCCCCAGCTGGGCTCTGCCTCCCAGATGTTACTCTGGTGACTTGACAAGATGATGAATTGGTACAATTGCACCCTATAATTAAGGAGCAACATTTAAAAAGCTAGACTAAAATGTAGCCTACCCTCTATCCTTGGCAGGCACAAGACGCTTAGAGCTTAAAAATGATGCTGCACACATGCAAGTTAAATTACATGCAACACCTGAAAGCACTTTAAAAAACTGGACCCTGCCAATGAAACCATTTCAACAACATCAAGCCAATAAAAACTCTTTGTATTAGATAAAGAAGATAAAGTCCACACTGTGACCTCAAACTCTATGTGTAGGATAGGCAGTGTATAGATACTTATAGATAATGTATCTGTATCATATTCTTACTGTTGACTCCTGGACTATCTCCACATAGAATAGTAATTACTAATAGTGATCTTAACTGTAATGTTCAAACTTTTTGTTTTTTTGCCATCGTTATATCTGGAGTTTAGTTAAGTTTAGGGATGTGCTCAATCAAATATACTGTGGTCAGTCATACATGAGTATACAAGTTGTAAATAGGTACAAATAATCTCAGTGGACAAAAGGCTTAGAATACGCACTCTGTTTAGCTTTCTAAACTTGGCGCCGTAGGACCTCACTGACATATCCCAAGGAACTTACTCCGAGGAAAACAGCTGTGGCACAGAAGGCCCAAGCACCTGCTGTTTGTTAGGAGCAGCCAATCAGTTTTCAGCTTATTTTAACCTGTAAATCATGCAACATTATTCCAGCAGTGACAAAGAATAAAAATATAAAGATGAAGAGAGCCAATCCTAACCTCTAAAACCCCGACTAACTAACACAGAAATAAAAATGGTTTTAAACACACTGACTACTGTACTAACTCAAAAGATATTGCAACAAGTCACTGTTAAGGTTAGGGTTATAAATATCACTATTGCCTCATAATTTCACAAGTAATCCCTAGTGGAGTGGTGTCTTCATCGCAGGGTGTGTGCGAGTGGATGACATTTGATACACGAACAGAGCCCAAAGTCTGATTCAAATTTTCTCATATAATATCTTCAACAAGCCCCATGCACCCAAATCTGACCAGCAAACAGTTTTACATGGCGTGCATCGATGGACTTATGCTGCAAGCATAAACACTATCACTCTGACGTTCCAACATCTGGTTTGGATCTGTTGCTCTGTGAGATGACAGAACATCAGAGAAACAGTGACAGGGTTTCTAATGCTGTCTCCATTTTTGCCTGCAACTTCATTTGGCTTTATTTCAGCTTGTAGTTACTCTTCTTTAGAGTAAACAGCATCTATATTTGCCATACTTGAACTAAACTGCAAAAGAAAGAAATGAAAGAAACGCCGGACTGGGTTAAGACATCTGTGAGAAAGGGAAACACTTAAAAGCAGCTCTCTACAGTCTGCTTCCTTCTAACCTTGAATTAGAGGGCTGCGCTGTGTCCAGCCAAGTGTTTATCCAACTATATTCCTCCAGCACTGACTCAAATCGAAAGGAACACAAATCATTTTTGGAAAAATTATTCTATTGTTCATTTCAGCCAGAAAACAGACACCTGGATCCTCTATGAAGCAACTCTAGATAACGTCTCGTAAAGAGAACGTCTGTATCGCCTCTTTGTTTCCGGCCCAGTGTTAGATCAAACTGGGATCAATATTTTAATACCAGTTAATGCCAAAACCATGCCTGGCATACATTGCACTGAACAGCTGCATCTGCAGCTGACCTAAGGCTTTGGAGCCTTCTGCTGTTAATACTAGTGAAAACTTTCCTTTTATTTTGAATTAAAAGCACTTTACTACAAACACCCTGCTCAGCAGATGAGATTAAAAAGAAATATGCACTGCTTGTCTGAAATCATCTGTTATTCTTACACAAGAACAACTAATCTTGGGACCCTGGTATATAACAGAGTGAACAAATATTGTGGCTTTATGGCTTTTAACCTGTAAACACCTACAGCTGAGTACCACCAAAGGTGCTGTGCACTGTGGAAACGTAGCATTGTATGCTCGGGGTTACATACCAGTGTAAAAGTCATTCGTGTCTGAAAACTTGCTAACTTTTCACTGACCACTAGGCGTTCTCTGAATAAAATAGTTTTTGATAACCAGGCACCACACACACATCTAAGTCGAGGGCTGTAAAGTTTTGGCATATTGCTCATTTCCACTGGACCAAACTGAGCAGGCAGCAGGTGAAGCATATTTATGAATATAATTATTGAATGAAGGGGTGAAGAGAGGCAAGCTAAGATGACGTCACTGCCTGCTAACAACTTAGTTTAGCTCCTTAACTCCACCAGGTCTCTATTAATCCTGTTAGGAGAGTTAGCGCTAGGCTGCATTTTAGCTACCCTCTAAACTAGACGTTACCTTTGAAGTCAAGTCTCTTGCATGCAATTTGGTTTTGCAGTTCACAAAAAAGGGGGAGATCTAATAGTGAACTTCATCTTAATTCTTTACACTGTAAATGTAGTTATATCTAGGTTGACCGTGAACATACAGTCCCTTTTAACCGTTCTCTCCCTGTTCCTCCTAGTCCATATGAGGAACCCTGCCTGATACCCGCTCTTCCCTTTCATGCAATGTGCAGCCTGGACGTTCCTAACCCACAGTCATGGTAACTATTCAACACTTTGTCTTTGTTCATTCCACTTCCTCACTGCTGCTCTCTTCAAGTGACTGTGTGCAAAACTCGTTTTTTTCTCCCACTGTCCTGATAACAGTTAAGCTAATAATACAGGCAACATTTTTTTCCTTCTGTTTTTCTCTTAAAATCTTTGCTCCTCAGCCCAATCAGCAGATGCTTTAATAATTTTACCCCCCACCTCCCCCTGGGAGGCCCCCTCATTTATCCCAACACATACAGTGGGTTTCACACACACTGGTTTCCTTTTTTTTCTCTGAAACACACACACATCCAAACTAGATCCTGCCTTTTGTGTACAGACAAGAGCCCTTTGTTAGCTGGGACACACCGCCTGGATTACTACTGCACACATTTCTGCAGCTCGTGTATCAGGACACAGCAGCCCTGCCGTAGGGTACATGCCTGGTGGCAGGTTGGGAATACCACAACGCAAAGCTTTTAGGGGATATTATTTATTGCCTACTACCTGCATGCTTTGAGTTTATGAGCGACTGCATATTATTTCTTGAAAGACTGGTTATTGTAAGCTGTAACAGGAAGAAGTCAAAATATGTAAAAACACACTGGTTGGAGTTTTTTTCTTATTTACTTGCTGTTCGTGTATTAAAAGGCAAAACACACTATGGCCAAATTTAAGGAGGCTCTGCTTTTGATCTGCCCAAATATTTAGTTTTTTGTTCATCGTTACCAGCTGTAAGTTCAGTCTAGCGGCAGTGCTCTTCATGGTCAACATGTTTTTTAAATCTTTTGTTGGAAAATTCTTACTGGAAAAAGTATTTTGGATTTGTAAAAACATGTAATCTAATTCAAACAAATTTTTACTAATCAAAAGTGCAGATGGCAGTTCCCAAGCCTAACTTCTCTCTGTACAATTGATCCACTTAACACACTGTCTACTGATACACACGTTTTGCACGTTCTTCCTTCTTCCTTTATTCAGCTATTTATTAGATTTTGACTATATGTACATATATATATGGATGTATATATTGTGGTTATTTCTTTAGTGTATTGTCTGTCTTGTTAATGTCTGGAGCACTGTAACCTAAATAATTTCCCCTGGGGATCAATAAAGGATTCTGATTCTGATTCTAACACCTAGATCATCACAATAAGATGTTGACCTATGATAACTTAGAATTCAGAAGTTTGATTGCAAAGAATAAAGTGATTTTGGAAAAGGTAAATGTGGCAGTTTTATATTAATGTCTGCCAAACTGTTGTGAAAGGTGATGATGCCAACCACTCTTTGGGTAGGACTTTAGATAGATAGATAGATAGATAGATAGATAGATAGATAGATAGATAGATAGATAGATAGATAGATAGATAGATAGATAGATAGATAGATAGATGATAGATAGATAGATAGATGATAGATAGATAGATAGATGATAGATAGATAGATGATAGATAGATAGATAGATAGATAGATGATAGATAGATAGATAGATAGATAGATAGATGATAGATAGATAGATAGATAGATAGAAGATAGATAGATAGATGATAGATAGATAGATAGATAGATAGATAGATGATAGATAGATAGATGATAGATAGATAGATAGATGATAGAAAGATAGATGATAGAAAGATAGATGATAGAAAGATAGATGATAGA
>VUQR01017086.1:0-24624 GCA_015108515.1 Hemichromis elongatus
CTTGCTTGAGGGTGTCAATGATGGCCTTCTGGACAGCAGTCAGGTCGGCAGTCTTACCCATGATTGAGGTTTTGAGTAATGAACAGGCTAGGAGTTTTTAAAAGCCTCAGGAGTCTTTTGCAGGTGTTTCGAGTTAGGTTAATAGCTCGTTTAGTGAACCTTTTCATGATATGCTAATTTTTTGAGACAGGAATTTTGGGTTTTCATGAGCTGTATGCCAAAATCATCAATATTAAAACAATTTAAGGCTTGAACTACTTAAGTTGTGTGTAATGAATCTCAAATATATAGAAACTCTAATGATATCAGTACATTGCAGAAAATAATGAACTTTATCACAATATGCTAATTTTTTGAGAAGTGTATACAAACATTTTATACAAATTCCACAATCATATATAAATTTAGGACAAAAATTATGGAAATTTGTGTTTGATTAATTATGTCTTTGTTGTTACAATCCTTCTTGGCAATAAATTGTACACTGTTTATTTATAAAAATAGAAATAGAATAGTCCTTTACTGTGATTGTACATGTACAACAAAATTGTGGCTGAAATGGAGCCAGATTTGTAAAGAAAGTGCATTTATGGGCTGCACCCATGAAAAGCTCTCTCTTTCTTTCCTGAACCCTGGTACAGCCATTAGAAACTGCTGAAAGTTACAGAAATTGGGTTTTTTTTAAGACTGAATGAAATTTTGATTCATTTCATGCTTCTACGAATAATAACTGCCAAATGATTTTTGATTAAATATTGCTAATAGCAATTAATTTAAAAAAGAGCACATAACCTGTAGTTGAAAAAGACACTTCCTTAGTCTTACTACTTTTCTCAAATTCTCAACCTGCAGGACATTTTATTAGATTACCAATATGTGTAGAGTGCAGTGTTTACTGGGTGTATTTAGATTGTAATGGTATGTCTATATTGAACTTATGAATTTAAATTTATGAAAGTGTTTCTGTTCTTCACTTTTCTGAAAAAAATGTTAATCAGAGGGGGGTTGTCTAATTTTGGCTAGTGTTTCTCTTGTACGACTGCTCTGTTTGGCTCATACACACCCACAGATACACACAAAACTGAAAGCAAAGGACAAGATTGGAAGTAAAGCCACTATAAATGATAGCATAATTCATGGCATTGCTTGCATTGCACTCAAGCATCATCTTTTAGCTTAAATGAAAGGTTTTTCCTACATCAATAAACCAGCTCTTACAAGATTTCTGCAACAGCTAACCAAGGTTTCAGAACCAGGATATAATAAATATTTAATAGAAACCAAGGTTATTAAGCATGAATTAAACAAGTTCATTTCTACGCAGTATATTAACCAGTTAACATATTAATGGAGTATTCTGTGGGTCAAAGTGACAAGGAAAATAAACCAGTAGAATTATTGCAGCAAAGCCCTTTTCATGCCCTTTTGTCATAACATGCAGAAGGATTACAAGGCCATCCTTGTCAACACTATTTGTTTAAAGAAGTTAGCTCTGGGAGAAAGAACTGAGGCTGCACGTGGTACAGGGGGAACATTGTTCAGGGGGTGGCTGTATAAGTGGGTGCTGATTTTTAACAACATATAAGTTAGTACTGCTTGAAACCTATCTATCATGTGTTAATTGTTAAGACAAATTTCTTTTGCGTAAATGACTCACAGATGTGACTTTATCCAATAGGGCTTTTTTGACGAGGAAGACAGCAGCTCTTATCATGTTCCTTAGCTCTTCCTTAGGGGTAGTGGGAGAGACCTCCAAAAGCTTCTTATGCACAGAAAGCAGGGCATCCACTCTGTAGCACCAGGTTTTAGAATATGCCCCTGCCACCTGGGTGATATGGGCAGCAGATTTACCGAGAGGATGAAAATATACATATTAGTTACATAGGTATTGTAGCATGTGGAAAAAGTGAGTGGCATATGCAAGTGCTAGTAGCACGCTAACTATAAATATAAAGTACTCCAGTGACATAAAATAACACAGCACTCTGGGTTGGTGTTGGGTTTATCTAGGGATAAACCCCACTGGAACACAAGACCATCAACTGCATGGCAAAACAAGAACCAGACAGAGCTCTTTGTGTTGTGGGCTCAGTCAAGGCAAAGCAATGCTCCCTTCATCTGTCCTTAGCCAACTTCGACTAACTCCATCGCTACTGCCATTTTTATTCTCAACAAGCAGTCATTCATGAACATGCAATTACAAATACATGTGACAATCTTAAGCAGGCATGTCTGAGCAACATCAGTGTCTATATTCTGTGTGTGTGTGCTTTCAGCCATACTATACATAGACATACTTCCTTTCAATGAACTTGCGTGTGTATGAGGTATGCTGAAAATGCAGAAACGAGCACCTCGCTAAACTATAAAAACAGGAACTTGCAATAGGCATATCTCAAGTGAACATTTAAAGGTGTGAAACCTTTCACCTTAAAAGAATAGAACTTCCTGTTTTCTAAATCTATAATGGTAAAATATAACGTCAAGACTACTTCCTCCCATGTCATGGTACACAAGTGCACACAGAATCTTATCAGGCCTAATAAAGATAAAATATTTTATCAGCATACAAATGATTATATGTTCCTAAGCACAAATGACAATATCAAAAATATCAATCCTAACAGTTGGTTTTTCTTCTCAGTTTTTGTGACTGTTACTGACTTCATACATCCACTATGACCTTGGAACAGGCTTAACAACAACTGGAACAACACAATGACAATAATAAAAACTTTTTAAATCTACTTTTGTTCATTTCGGTATGTACCCGAGGACTATAGTGGCAACTGATTTGTGTCAAAAAAGGCCAATGCCTTTGCTACACAAAGAGAAATTGTGCTTGTGAGTGAAGTCACTCCCAGAGGCCCACTCAGATCCTAACATGTAGAAATATAAACACTGCGGGAAGTTGACAGCTATCGTTGGCTTAGGTGGCCGTTTGTTTCACATATGTTTATGTTTTCTTACCAGGCTTTCTCCAAAGACCTCTACTGGAAGACCAGCCTCTCTCTGCACCTTCTCTGTCAGGGGTTCCGGCTCTCCACTCATTTCAGGGCTCTGTGGAGTCCTTTGCGCTTCTGATATTGGGGAGTGCTCCTCCACAGGGCTCTGAGTGGCCTCCAGTGGCCGATCTTTCCTCTCAAGGGCTGGCAGCGGCCTGTCGTCATAAGGCACACTGGTAACCTGTCACCAGAAGAAAGCAGAAACTGAAAAAATATTAACAGCAAGTATTGAAGAAAATATAATGTATATTGTATTTCCTTGATTTTGGTATACTGTTTAATGTCTCAGCATCCAAAATTAGAGATGGAAAGTTTAGAGAAAACTGATCTGCATTTTCCCTCCTGAGAAATTCTTTTGAAAAATTGATTACCTCTGCCTTTGTTCATTTCACTAACTCTCACTAACATTCAACTAGTGAAAAGGTCAATCATTCAACATAGGGATGACAATGAATTTTGAACCCTCTCTGTTCAAGCCAAACTTCCAGCCAGCCGAGTGGAGTACTGTCTCCCCTGCCCCTGGGCCAACTGGCACACTGCTGCCTAGTGCAAGGCTCAAAGCCCTGCCTTGAAGCCAGGTTGGGAGCCGCTGAAGTCAGCCAACTGTTGCACGCTTTTAATTAAATAGTGAAACCTAAACCTGCACTAGGGCTAGTCTTAGTAGGTGGTGAGTAAAGCACAAAGGACCCCACTGGTCATAATCTCCCTGTGTGCCCTGGGTTTCAACACTACACAGGAGACATTTTCTTAAGGTGCTTTCCTAATATTTTTTTTTATAATAAGACAGGAATTGATGCAACCAGAACAACGTGTACAACTGGATCAATAACTATCATCACTGAAGATCCCATCTAGTCATAACTAAATAAGCACCGGGTAAGCTGCTGCTGTTTTGAGTGTAAAGTATGCTTGAGATGGACACATTTCGTGCTTTAAAATCTAAACATATTTGATACAGGAAGGTGCTTACATCGATTTTGTGTACAGCAGCGGGCGTACAAGGTGTGTCAGGTTGGCTGCTCAAGTTGGACGTGATGGTTTCGTCAGCTAATTGTTGATTTTTGTGAATGTTTGATTTTTTCCTTTTACTGATTGTGTATTTGGATACAAGAGGTTTGGTATAGACTGAAGAACGACCTGGAGAAGATAGAACAGGATGAAAATGCTGGGCCAGGGTTGATTCTGCTGCGCTTGTGACCTGGTGACACAGAAAGACAGAATAACAAAGATAATTTTTTATCCAAAAAAGCCATGAATAACACATGATTTCCCCCACATATATTCTCTATCTTTTACAAAACAATAACAGCCCACTTCGCTGTTACCAAATCAGTAGCTGTTGACCTACCATTGTCATATCCAGCAGGTTATGTACTTCCAGCTGCTGGTACACACTCCTCCTGTACTCCTCCATCAGCTCCTTCTTCTTTTTGGCCAGATCATAGTCTTCCTTTTCAATCGCACATCGCTTCTCCACATCATATCTAGCCAAACGCTCCCCAACCTGGAAATGCCAAGAATATGAGAGGTAAAAGCAGCCCTGCAGCTACACATCGACTCTACACTGCGAGCTTGAACAGATGAGAACAATTTAGGAGACACATGGTTTTAAGATTTATGTCAATTTGTACCTTTAGTGACTGCAAGTCTATGTACTGTTGCTATTTTTTTATTTTTCTTCTTATCCTGACAGCTCAAATGATAATTTTCCTGCTGCTGAGAGATTTACTACACTTCAAATCATAAGCCATTATTAAAAAGAACTTGCTATGACCCTATGTTGCGCAGGTAGTTCAACACCTCCAGGATAACACAGCATCATGTGGTATTTTTTTGCTGTTTCCCAGCACAGTTTTAAAAGCAGTGAGGAGATTCCAGGAAAGAGAGCTGGACAGGACTGTAGAAGGTCCCTTAACCATCGGCATGACTGATATCTGCTCGTTTGTGCAAGGAGGAACAGGGTGAGCACTACCAGAGGTATAAAAAATAACCTCCAGAAGGCCACTGTTGTGAATGTCTCTGACCAAACAATCAGAAACAGACTTAATGAGGGTGGCCTGAAAGAAGCCTTGGAGAACATTGTGCTGCCTGTAACAGATCAGTGACCGTCTAGGGAGGCGTATCCATGGAGGGATGCACAGCCTTCTACAGGCTAGACAACGGCACCCTGACTATCACTGTCAGACCCTACACTTGTGCACCAGGTCCTCAGTTCAACCTGTAGTACAACAATGCCTAGTCCCATGTGGTGAGACCATGCAGGATGTTCCTGTAGGATGAAGGAATTGATAGCATTGACTTGCATGACTTAAATTCAATAGAACACCTCTGGAACATTATATCTTGGTCCATTCGATGCCACCAGTTTGCACTGAAGGCTGTGCAGAAGCTCAGCGCTGCCCTGGTCAGGTCCAAGAGGAGTTCTCCAAGGACAGCAAGCGCTGTCTCATTAGGAGTATACCCTGAAGTTGTGAGGCATACATGTAAACAGGTGGGGACCGTACAACCTATTGAGTACCATTTTGAGCTGCTGCAATGAAATTTGGACTAGCTCGCCACATGTTTTTTCTCTTTGATTTTTGGGGTGTCTTTGAATTCAGTTCTGTGTAGGTTGATAATTTTATTCCCATAAAAAATGTGGCATCTATTCATTCCTAGCACATTACCCAGTCCATGTCAGTTTAGATATCCCACATGATTTTTCCCAACAGAGATCTGATGTGTTTTCACAGCATTTCTTTAATTGTTTTGAGCAGTGTATAATGTCACTGTCCAACGTGAAAGAAATACAGCAAGCCAAAACCTTCTCTTGTCTTCGTCTTCTATGTCCCTGTGTTTGTCAGATATCATGTGACATCATTCTATGACATCCTGAGGGTGTGATGACAAGGGATTTACAGGATGACTACCTTGGCAACCACTTTGTCAATGATGCTTTTATGCCATGCTAACAAGGTGTCTGAGTGGGTGTGTATGTTATCCAGTTACAGAATGGCTTGCGGTTGGAGGTGGGAGAGAAAATATCCAAGTACCCTCACTGCAGCTGTCAAGCTTATTAAGAATTCATGGTCTGCATGGTAACGTTTTAGACAAAGGAGGTCTGCAACAGGAATCTGAACAATGTTTAACAACTCCTGTTACAAACAGTAGTGAAAAAAATCCAGATATCTGTGAAAAAAGTGGTGCAAGTGGGTCCAGAATGAAGCTAAATTCCAGCAATACAGTTGTTGGCATAATCTGGGAAATCCTGTTGTTGGAAATAGATGCGTGAATTAAGGTGGGGTATTTAGCATATATTTGTTGTCGTGTACGCTACAACAAAGACATATTGTCCAAATCCTATTTACAAAAATGCCATAGCTCACTGTATAGTACCTATTTATTAGCACCAGGATCTAATTCCTAGGAGCTACAGTACCTTTTGAAGGTCAGCAATAGCCTGCTTTAAATTCTTGGCTTCCTCATATTTCTCTTGCCGGACCATCTCTTGTTTCTTTTGGTCCAGGAGACGAATGATGTGGGCAACTTCGGGGTCCTGGTACATATCAAAGGCCAGATCGTCCAAGGGGGAAATGGACTCACATTTGCTGGAGTAAGAACAGGACAACAAACATTGGAGAAACTAATTATATGGCTTGACACACCTATTTTATTGAAGCTGAGATAATTTCAGTGTATTATCTGTTAACTGTGCAATTTTTCACCAACCTCCCAAGGGATGCTTCACCTCTAGGTGAAACATCCCTTGGGGGTGCATATTATAAAAACATATGTTTCAAAAAGTGTTTTTTCCCTGTACTGGCCGCCACCTGCACCATCTACCAATGCACGTGACCTACAGTTCCTGATTGGTTGTCTTCCAGACTAAATGGCTTTGTTACACAATGTTATTGTCACAAGAAAAAGAAACCAGGGTTCAATGACTTAGCCTCACCCCATGAAGGTCGACTCCAAGGCAGCCTCCAGCTGGGTACTGTTGAGGTAGTGTTCGATCAGCTGCTCTCTGCTTGGCTGGGGGTAAACAGATGGACAAATTACACACACGTGCGTACTGTGTTGAGGAAGACATGACTTTTAATCCCACTGGCTTATCCTAAAACTAATGATCAGTCCGCCTCTTTAAAACGTGTTGATCAAAAAAAATGACTGCACCAACAACCACCTGGATCTTACAATGGTATTAAGATAAGAACACTAACTCACTCAAACACTCACACACGCACACGTTATCATCACCCTCAAGGCCATGGCTATATAAAGACTACCAGAAGACACTCTTTTATCTTGAACACTAAGCAAGGCATTACACAAAACATTAGCACTGATGGGATTCTTGCTCATTATCAGCAGAATTACATTTAATAGGAAAGAAGAATATTGTTCCTTCACAGTAATGTGTAAGAATAGTGACACCATGCAAAAGTAAACGACACATTTGTGTTTTTATATGTCATTATACATTTTCCATAATCTCTGCATGAATTATATTTATAACAGAGATTTTTTGGTCTCGTGGAGCACCAAATGTTTTGTTTGGATTGCAGGCCGGTCCAGACTCTTTTAGTACAGAAACATGCTGTTGTAACAGATGCAGTATGCTGTTTATCAATGTCTTGCTGACATACGCAAGGCCTTTCCTGAAAAAGATGTCATCTGGATCAGAGCGTGCGCTGCTCTATAACCTGAGACGGTGGCAGCGTTTCGAGATCACGTTCACGTACGGCTCCTTCTTCGCATAACAAAGCTTTAACCTGCACTTGTGGATTTCTCTGTGAGCTGTGTTCAGGGACGGTGATTTCTGGAAGTGTAATTAAACCCGTGTGATGATTTTTCCACAACAGAATTACATCTGCTTTTAAGCCTTGTCCCTTGTGCTCGGTGTTCTTTAACATTTCTGATGACATTAAGACTTTACAATTTGACATTGAGGAACATTATTCCACAATTTCTAAACACAGTTTTCTGCAGTTTGGTGAAACTGTGGCTCTCTGATGTTTTTGTTTTTTTTATTATTACCCAATCATGTTACTGGCCTGTAACCTGTTAACATAATTAGCTGCAAAATGTTCTTCCAGCTTTAACTAAAAGGGAATTCTGCTTACTTTTTTTTCTTCCATCCCAACTCTGAGACGTGCTGCAGCCATCAAACTGAAGTTTAAAAACGTTAAATCTTATATATATTTTGTTAAAATATAACTTTGTGAGATTAACAAAATTTTTCAACCATTGCATTCTGTTTTTTTCCAAACCACTTTGGAAATGAGATTGTACATCAGTTACTAGTATTTATTTTCTACTGGGAAAAATTCAAATTAAGCCAAATGAATTTTAATCATTTTATGACACTTTGCACAACTAAAAGCACAGGTTAAAAAAAAAGAAACAAAAAAGACATAAATAAGGGTTGATATTGTAAATGTTCGCTCATTGGTACACTTTTTAGCGCAGTGGGACCACTACATAAGCATAGCCATTGTTAATATTATTAGTAACATGTGTTTTGCCTCCTGTGTGTGCGAAGATCTTTTAAAATCCACACCTCTAAGAAAATTAACAGAAAAATGGCAACAGTGAGTTTGAAAGGTTAAAGTTTAAGTGGTTAGTCATTAGAGTGATTATTGTAGTTGATGAGCTGCTGTGATTTTGTTTTCACAATTTGGATTGCTAACCCTTTAAAGCAGCCAAAGATTACGCTTTCTCTCTGTATTCACACCACAGCGTCCCTTCATAACTTCCACCCATAAGGCAGATATAGGAGAACAAGAGCTAGCCGACCCTCTAGGCAAGATCACTGCTGTGATGGAAGTGCTCAGAGTCGGATTAGTGGACCAACAATGCAAAGCTTGTTCACTGGAATCTGTGCGACAGTGTGTCCATGTTTTTCCATGTCTGTCTGTGTGTGTGTGTGTTTTAAGGTGCTCTCACTCCTCCAGGAGCTGTCCATCTGCAGGACTATCTGATTACACTGACTAACTAAAGGGCTCCTGTTTGATTACATACTGCCCTCCCTTTGTGTCTCATTACTAGATGCCTGACACATATATACATACCTACGCACAAACACACACACACACACGCCACTTAGGTAAACACGGGTGCATCCACCCCATTTAATCACATAGAACAACAGCAACATAAAATACTTGATTTGAAGATAAAGTAACTCAACAGCTTTAATCCAATTATGTTGAGTTGATGTTTGTTAAATTATTAGGTAAATATAAGTAAGTAAATAAAAAAGGTCTTTGCACAGATTGATACAATTCAAAAGAGGGAAAAACTGAAGCTTTCAAACCCATTTTATTAAAGTTCTGTGAATGATAAATGAACGTCAAACAACATGTGAGGAATACTTGAGCAGCTCTGTTTGACAGACACGTTCATAGCTGGGGCTGCTTCAGCCGACGTGGACGCACGGTAAGACATGAATCCTGCTCTGAGCAACTGGGACTGAATGTGACTGAATCACAGCACAGCGTCGCCACCTACTGCTGTGGGGATAAACTTAAGTGAAGGGTGATGGGTGAGGAGAGTGCTCACTTACTATTGTGTTAAAAGCATTGCCATCCAAAGCATCTCCCAGAACATTAATGGCAACCAAACCAACCTGAAATCATTAAAAGAAGATGATGATGGTGAGGAAACTAAAGTAAGTAAATCAAGAAGTAAAGTAAATAAATCAAAACAAAAATCAATAAATGTAATAAATAATAAGTAAGTGTGAAGAGGACCCATCTAATTAAAGGTGCAAAACTGGAGATAGTCTTTAATTACTGTAATTAATGTAGTTTATTTTAAGCCAGTTGCCTCTGGACATACTTTTAAAAAATCTGCAACCAGAAAATGACCTATGGATTATCTATGGTACTGACTTTAGCCTGGTACGCATACACCAACGGACCCAAGCACAGAGAAGACCCACCCTCCATTAGGAATGTGTGGGGGTTCTGATAGGACGTGTCCTGCGATGGCAAAGCAAGGCACAGAAACTTTAAGGTGTCAGGTTAAGGCTGACCGAAACCAAGAGGAAAACATGCCCATAAATTCTGGTGTGTGGGAGCAGTACCCTTTTCTTCGTCCAATGGCTGAAGGACACATCCATGGCACCATATAAAATTAGCTTGAACCTTCAAACAATTAATAATGAATTTTCAAAACTTATACTTTGAGTTTATTCGTCTTCCCTCATAATAAAAAATGAACCCGACATATAACACCCCATATTTACTGTTTTTAATAGAATAGAACAGAATAATCCTTTAATTGTCCCACAAGGGGAAATTTGGGGGTCGGAGCTACTGATACTGGTTGCCAGCTCGGAGCGGCGCCGGAATGACACTAGCAGTTCAATAAATAACGATGGTGAGGTGTAGGAGTTCAAGGTAAATAAAATCATTATAATAATGTAAATTTTACAGATTTTTTTTTTAGAAAACAGGCTTCTTCGGGGATAGCATAAGAAGAAAACAAAAGGATTCAATCGGGCTCTTCTCCACTAATGTGAACGCACGTAAAGCGTGTGAAGTATAGAATATAACTGGCACCATGATAACAGCAAATGAATTCCCTCGAGTGCATAACTAAGCAGAATTCACAAAAATGCAAACCTTCTCAGAATAGACTACCCTGAAAATGGCTTTAATAACTCAGTAGCCACAGTACATTGTTACCATGTAACAGAGTACCTGATTATAGTGATTGTAACGGTTGCCATAGTTTCTGTGGAAGGTTATTCTCAGATATGTTCCAACGGCATCTACATGGACTGACTTCAGTTCCCGAGCTTTGAAGCCTGTCTTCTCGTTGTCCGACAAAGACACATACCTGTGTGATAGTAAAGTCTTGTTAGTCTGGGTCAAAATTCTTGCTAGGATATTGATGTAAATGACATTTACATTTTTTTAATTATATGCTATCTAGATAGTGCACGTCTCAGTGTGGTAATTCTATATATTCAATAGGAGTGAACAGCTAGTCTGCAGAATACAACCGAACAACAGAGCAAGCCTGCGTCTATCGTGTTTCTGGTATGTTAGGTTATTAAAAAAAAAATATCGGACCCGATTGAATTGATTCATGTCAACCTAACGTCCAGCAAAAGGGTGTGGAAATTAAGCCTGGCCAAGTCTGCACTCTCACCCAAGTCTGCGCAGCTGCCCAGGGAATCCTGGAGAGCTCGTTTCAGGAAGAGCGTCACCAATGTAGAACTCAACCTTGGATGGGATCATGTACTGGTGAGCCAAAAGCTGCAGCTTCCTTACCCTACTTCTTTCAACCAGCTGGAGCGTGATGTGTTGAGGGTAGGAGCACAGCCTGCAGTAAAAGGGATCAAAAGATGAAAATTTAAAAAAAACTTACAAGTCACAAGAAAAATGAGAAGGAGTAGAGCCTTGAGTACTAGATTCTGGTCTTTTAATTTTAATTTCCTCTTGACTACATTCTGATAATGGCCAGTGTGGAAATTTGCCAGCTTACAGATAAAGTAAAAACATGTCTTATGTCTATATTCTGAACAAAAAGCCTGCCAGAAAAAAAGTTTAACCTTCATGGTATTTTTATTGTACCTGCTGGATCTCCAGCCGTTGACTGTGGGTGCATGTACCATGAGGTCCTTAGCACTAAAGTTGTCCTCATGACTGGAAGAGCTGACCACAGTAAATCCTATCTTCCTTGGCATCCCTCTGTTGGACACTGATAAAACAAACAAAAAAATGATGTGTTATTATACATACACATATGCCCTACACCTGGGTGTGTCTGCCCTGCCTTTTGCCCAGACAACTGGGATAGGTTCCAAGCTCTCCAAAGCAAGACAGAATCCATGTGTGTGAATGAGAGGGAGACAGGTGCAAAGATGAATATGTGCAGAGTAGAAATAGTAAAGGTTGATGAGTTTAAATATCTCAGGTCATTCTTCCAGAGCAAAAAACTGCACAAGAGAGTTAATGAAGAGAGTGCAGGCAGAGACGTGGAGAGTCAGGGATGATATGTGACCGAGGGACAGCAGCTAGAGTGAAAGGGAGGATTTACAAGATCGTAGTTGGACCTGCTATAATGTACGATTTGAAGATAGCACTAACAAAAAGACAGAAGGCTGAGCTGGAGGTGGCAGATTTGAAGACGCTAAAATTTTCACTGGGAGAGAGCAGAATGGACAGGATTAGAAGTGGCTACATCAGAGGGACAGCTTGGCTTGAGTGGTGTGGAGACAGAGAGGCAAGACTGGGATGGTTGGCTATATTGGACAAAGGATGCTAAAGACAGCGCTGTCCGGCAGGAGGAAAAGAGAAAAACTACAGCTTCATGGATGTAGTGAGGAGGATATGCAGAGGGCTGTTGTGACAGAGGAGGATAGTAGGAATGAGATGCAGGAAGATGATCCTCGAAAGGTATCCGCTATATTAGTGTGCTATATTACACTAAGCACACTTCAATAGATTGTATTAAAAAAAGCAAATGTCCTTCATCTTTGATCAGTTATCATCAGCTGCAGCAGTTGTTGATCTTACATGCATCTTAACATTCAATTTAAAACTGACAGACGTGATTTAAAGGAAGAAGCAGTGGGTGCTGTTGGGATGAGTAGTGTATCAGTCTGAGAATCCAAACATACTCGAAGATTACCAAGCAACCAGGACGGTATTGTTTTTCTTTCCTCATATGCTGCTATAAGAAGTACTTTGTATTTCAGGAAATAACGTGAGGATCTCATCAGCAGATGTCCTGTCTCAGTCTTTCAGGTGTGTCAGCATTTAAACACATGATGTGTTGGGTTTAGAGGACTTGCAGTTGATTGGTGTTTTAAAATGTAGCTGAAGTGCAACCATACTGGGTCTTAGAGTACCGTCAGGCCTGCCTTTGGTTATTGTTTGTTCAGTGTATTTCGCTGCGCCGGTCATTGTCTGCTGTGTATCTCTACAAACGGCTTTTTATCAACAGATAACATGTCAGAACCTGTTATGTGTCGTGTTAGTTCGCAGCTTTGTGGGAGCTGAGTTTTTTAACTGCTGTTTACTGAAACAGCATTAAAATACTCCATGACCAATCGATATGAATGTATTCAGTGATTATCTATATAACATGACATTGAATACCTTTTCATTTGTTTTCATAAGGTCAAATGATAAAATCGTTATAAAAATCTATAAAGCACAAATAAATATGACAGTGAAACGCAACACTGTTGCAAATGAGACTAATGCAAAATAATGTTGCAGTGTAGCGTTAATCTGGCGATATAGTGCACAGAAAGACAAAATGTATTTGTTTGGGGGTTTTTTTCATTCACATTTATTATTTAATGCCGAAGTTATTTTAACATGACGGCTGCACATTAAAGCTCTGAAACATGCTTTATTTTGTTGGCAGATTGGTTAGAAGCAAACTAGAATCAGCTATAAAGTAAAAAGCCACTACTTTGGGCGCTACGTAGTTCGCTACCTTATTAATCTCCCCTCGTACTACACCCCTCAATGGGTACAAGCTAATCGTTAACTATCAGCCCAGGTTGTCTTACGTATACGTTTTCTAAAGGGATTTTGAGATCTGATGACTATGTTTCTTTCGTCCTACAACATTTTTCTACATTTGATGTAAACAGCGTTTTCCTGCGTTTATCTTAAAGGTATCTTACCGCAAACATCACCGCAATGTTGACAGCTCGAAGCCCCATGTCATCTCCATAACCACCGCTGACAACAACCACTGCAGACATGCGCAGCCGTAAACGTCGTAGTCTAAATGGATTGTGGTCAGTGTAGTTTTATCAGCAGCTTTGGCTAGCAACATCTTTTTAGTTAGACTTCTGCACGTTCTCTTGTGTGCTTTTTTTGTGTGTATTTGGATAGGGCAGGAATTTCAATAAATTCATAAACGTTTTGTAGTGTGTTTTCAGAACAGCAATAATACGGCAACAATACCAGAGGAAGTTTGATCTCACCTTCAGAATAAAGGCATAAAGTAGCATTAGCTTCAAGATTTGTTTTTTTAATTATCGTAGCAATAACATGACGCTAGCAAAGGCAAAAACGCGTAAAAGAGAGTAAAACAATCACTCTTCACTTAATTTCTTAAAGCTTAATTTTGATACATTTACTACAGTTTCGTACACACGTCCATACGTGTATTTAAAAAAAAAAAAAAAGATAATCACTTAGTTTGAAAATTTTAAACGGAAGTTGTGAGCTTTAGCACACTTGCATCAATCTAGCAGCATGGATGACACGAAGAAATGGCCAGAAGTAGAGAAAGCAGCTACAGAGAAGAGGCGTGAGCTGGTTTTACAGGGGGCCGCTGTTGACCAGAGAATATCCTCAAACGGGGGACTCGACTCCTCCATCTACTCTCTGACACTACTGAATTATCTGGAAGTTAGCCAGTGCCCGAGTCTGACAGAGATCCACGAGGATATCCGGCATTTGACAAACCTCCAGAGTCTTATCCTCTGTAGAAACAAGCTCGCATCCATCCCTAATGTCATCGGCAACCTCAAGTCTCTAAAGGTCCTAGACCTGTCAGTCAACAACCTTACAGTCTTACCAGAGGGGGTCACTCAGTTAAGGGAGCTGAACACGCTCAATGTGAGCTGTAACAGCCTGGAGGTCCTGCCTGAGGGACTCTCCCAGTGCACCAAGCTCTCCTCCATCAACATCTCCAAGAATCGCGTCACCGGGTTTCCTGCTGATTTCTACTCCGAGAAACTGGACCTGCTTAGCACCGTGGTGGCCTCTGACAACTTGATCGAAGAGCTGAGTGGAGAGATTCACAAACTAGCTGCGCTGAAGGTGAACTCCATTCACAAATATGTCGTTTTCCACCAATCAACAAGCTTAATCCTGCATTAATTTCATTTTATTCGACACACGGTTCACTACAATAGTAGTCATGTCCACCAGGGCATCGAATTCAGGAAAGCTCTTAACATATGGTTTAAGATGGGTTTCACTGTCTGCTAATGTTATATGCTGGATAAACTGCCGCTCTTTTAAGCATGCTTTAAAAATAGAAGATCCTGTATGCCTGCCTGCTTGGTTGCAGTACAAGCTTATATTATGTACAGTTAAACGTTATGGCGCTTTTTTAAGAGTGTCAGACTCCTATGACACTCTGCCCTTGGTTTTGTGGTCCTTCTGCCTATCTTTGCAGGTCCTGGATCTCTCCAATAATAAGCTGAGAGAGATTCCCTCCGATCTGAGTGACTGCCCCAAGCTGAAGGAGATCAGCTTCAAAGGCAACAAGCTGAATGACAAGCGTCTGGAGAAGATGGTCAACGGGTGCCAGACCAAGTCGATCCTCGATTACCTGAGAGGAAAAGGAAGAGGCAGACAAGGGGAAGATAAAGGTGATGTTGACGGAGGACGCGGCACAGACAAGAAAAAAAGCAAGCAGCAGAGGAAGAAGAAGGAGAAGGCGTCAGACGAGCAGGACGAGGTGGAAGAGCTGAACAAGATGGTGGTGAGGGTTCTCCACCTTTCAGATCCCACGGCATTTACAGTCAAAGTGAGTGCAGAGGTGAAAGACGTGAGACCGTACCTGGTGTGCTGCATAGTCAGAGGTATGAACCTAAAGTCTGGGAACGCTCTCAAGCGGTTTCTGATGGCTCAGGTAAGATCCAAAACCTCACTGTGATATTAAGTCGGCATCATGTCTGACATACCCAAATATGTGGTATAGAAACCATAAAGAATCGTTTTTTCCAGACAAAACTTCACGATGACTTATGTGGTAAGAGGACCATAGCAACCATTGCAACTCATGATGTGCAGCAGCTCAAAAGTCCCTTGATGTATGATGTCAAACAACCTACCCAGCTCAAGGTACAAATAGCAGAGAAGTCTCATTTGTTAAACCCTTTGTTTTTGAAATGATCCTAATTTCACATGTTTATTCACCATTAGATTGTTGCGCTGGGTCGGAAGGAGATGACCGCCATCGAGCTTATAAGGCATCTTCATCTAGAGGCCGAAGAGCTGAGGAAGCAGAAGAAGAGGCAGAATGTTACAGGCCTCCACAAGTCAGTACTGCATGTGACCTTTCCACACAGCACAAGCTTTGTTAAAACTGGGTCAAAGATGGCCATTAGTCAGCCTCATAAAACCTTTGCGTTGAAGGCCTGAACCAATTTTCCATACAAAATGCAATTTATGTCTTTAGATTAGAGGTGTGTGAGTTGGTGTTTAAACACATGAGGGCAGTAGAGGTGTGTCAGACCACAGAATTGGTTTGAGTATTTTAGCCTTGTACACTAAGTATCGTTCTGTTTAACAAAGTCAGGGGCAGGGCCGAGATTTGGGCTGAGGTTTCAGAAATATATACCAAAACACCTAAAAATGAGTCTTAAGTTCAGCGAGTTAAATGGTTTTAATTGCAGACAGAGCTCTCGCCTATTCTGGTGCCTCTGTCAACGAGCCAAACTGTTGTTCTTGTGTTGTTTTTAAAGATACCTCCAGCTTCTACAAGGAAAACCACTCTACCCATGTCTAGTAGATGCAGAAGGTCACGTGATCTCATTCCCACCAATCACCAACAGTGAGAAAACCAAGGTGTGTACATGTGGATATTCTCCCTATCTAATATTAGTCATTACATTACAATGGTGTGTTTACAGAATGGTTAATGAGAAATAACAAGTCGGCTTGCATTTGTCCTGATTTAACAAGACAGAAAGCTCATCACAGGTGCTTATCAGCTGATGTTGTGTGCATCGTTGTGCTGTTTTTTTGTGTCTTTCATGATGTGACAGAAATAATTACATGAGCTTTACCGTACAGATCAAGAAGACGACCAAAGAGTTGTTCTTGGAGGTCACGAGTGCAACCAGCCTGCAGACCTGTAAAGATGTTATGGATGCTCTGATTGTAGTAAGTGCTCTTTAATAGACTGACACTTAATGCCACAGATAAGGCTGGTATGGGGATTGAATCAGTACTGGTGGTACACATGTCTGGTTTAGGAAATCTGTTTAACAGATTCAGCTTTTTTGCAGTTTGAAAAGTCCACTCAGTTTTGCTCCTGAGTGGCATTTCTAGGCCTTTAACACCTTATCATGAGTGGTACTGTTAGAGAGTTTGGGGGAAATTAAGAAACTTGAAGAAGAGAGCTCACAAAAGTGTTGCAACTGTCACCAGTGTACAAATAATTACAGAATTGCTTAAATACAAAACGGAATCAGTGTTGTGATATGAGGTGCTTTAAATTCCTACAAGAGGTTTTTGAGTAGAATGGATCAAAGGAAACTGAGACAATCAGTGACATTAAGAAGTACCTTTACTTCTATGTGTGAGTGTCTGTGGAGCAGTTTTGTAGCATTACACAGTATTTGGACCTTATAATTTGCATTTTCTTACTACACAGCTCGAACAAGGATAAAAAATTTCACATGATTAGGTTGATTTTTTTAATTTAAAGGCATTGTAAAAAAATGAGTAAATGAGGAATTTTCTGTGTGTGTTCATATGTTATGCAGGGCATCACGTTACAGCCTTTTTCTAAAACGGATACATTAATATTTTTCAAAACTTCTACACTAAAATAACATTTTTTTAAAGGTTGAAATCCCTGCAAATGTTTTAAAAGTAAAAAAAACTAAAATATAACACGTATAAAAGAATTCACAGCCTCTGCACAGTGCTTTGTTGAAGCACCTTTGCCAGAAATTACAGCCTTAAGTCTTTCTGAGTATGATGCTACAAGCTTAGCATACCTATAACTGGGTAACCACTCGAGCTCCATCAGGTTGGATGGGGACCATAGGTGCACAGCAATTTTCCCAATCTCTGCAGAGATGTTGAATCGGGCTCTCAATCGGCCCCTCAAGGACTTTCAGACTTGTCCCAGAATCACTTTAATAATGTGCATGTGTTAGTCCCCGTAGGGAAATTACTCCTCTGCATTTAACCCATTCACCCAGTGAAGCAGTTTATCTTGGTCGTTGTCCTTTTGGAAGATGAGCTTTTGATCCAGTCCGAGGTCCAGAGTGCTCTGTAGCATGTTGTTATCATGGATGTCTCTATACGTTCCTGCATTCATCTTTCCCTCAACAATGACTAGTCTCTCAGTTCCTGCTACCCAAAAAAAATCCCCACACAGAGAATGAAATGTTTGTTTCTACAGATAATGACTTCAAGGCTTGGTTTGTGCTCTGACATACACTGGATCTTTATACAACTGTTTGCCTTTCCAAGTCATGTTTAATCAACTGAACCAAAGGTAGACTTTACTCCAGATGTAAAAACATCTGACAGATGCTTAGTGGGAACAGGATGCACCTGCACTCAATTTTGAGTGTCATGGCAAAGCGCGTGAATACCAATGTACCATTGGGTTTTTATTTTTTATAAAGAATTGAAATCTAACCTTTTTCACTTTCACATTATGGGGTGTTTTGTGTGGTCTGATCTGATTTCTGTGGGACTTCTTGGTAAAATAACAATTGAAAACTTGCATACACACATTTAACAGGCAGTTCATGTGTCTCTGCAGAAAATGGCAGAGTTGAACAAGTTCACAGCAGAGCATCAGGAAGAGGCAGGGTCAGACGGAGAAGGGGGTGGCCAACCAGAGCCCGCTGACAGCAGCGAGACCTCCAGCCAGCTCATCATCCAGCAGGTCCGAACGGTTGACCAGGACGGCAACCTGAAGGTGGCGTACCCGTCGAAGACGGATCTCTCCAACGACACTAACAACTTGACTGTTATTTGGTAACTTTTCTTTGGATTAAACCTCATGTTTGTACTCATTCACATGCTACATGAAGTTATTTTAACAGTTTAAAGGACGGGGCTGTGTGACTGTTGAGACTCATTTTTATGACTTTTGACTTCAACTTGCTTCAAATAAACAATAACAAGCAATGGCTGATGTTGAAAAAGTCTGACATTATTAATACATGCTGCATGTTGCTGATTCATGTAAAGCTTTTTGAACCACATGTAGGTAAATACTTTGATAAATCCATTTGCTAATTCAGCGATCATGCTCTGCATCTGTAGCATCATTTTTAAAACGGAGACGGCCGTTCGTGTGGAAACGCTGATTGATTTTAACTCGGGGTCGTCACTTTTTCTTAGTGGCAGATTTTATTGGATGTTTTCAGAATTGCTTTAAAAAAAACACCTTCGTGCTGTAAGTAGGTGAAATAAACTTTTTTTTTTTTCTGATTGTAGATATATTCTCATTCTTGGTTACAGCTGCTCATGCTGAAAAAAAAACCCCAAACAGGAAAAATAAACCGCATCGTTTCCTGTGCAGCAGCACAACATAAAACAAGACTCAAAACTTTTATAAAATGCAAATGTTCCATGTTTATTGTGTTATGCAGATTGTACAAACAAAGTTGATTAATATATTTCCCAGTGAGAAACCACAAGATTAACCAAAAGTGTGTTATTCACAACCTGAATGAGACAGAAATTTGTATCTTATATTTGTGAAAGTAAAGTAAATGCTTGTGATGTGAAACTAATATCAGTGACGTTTATGAAGTGACAGGATCTGCAAAAGAGTGAAAACAAATTCAGACCTTGTTAGATTTGTGATAAGACTGTCAGCATACTCTGTGTTTACCTTGCATTTCTCCACACCCCAACACAAAAGCTCCGTATGGCTGGATTAGCTTTGTCAGTGTAAACGGCCAAACAGGTACTTACAGTCACAAACGTAAGACACCTCCAGGTACTTGTACGTGCCAATGCACGGGTCTCCAAACACCGAGTTGCTGGCGCTGATAATACAGCTGTTTTTCCCGTTACACCTGTAAACGAATGACATGATTAATTGAGTCACTGATCCCATGGAATACATTATAAAATCTGGGCAACTTCTAAAACTCTTTTCTTTTTTTTATCCTCTTATTTAAAACTTGCTTACACACACTCACTGACCTCTCCTCGCTTACCTCTCAGCGACTTTGGGAGTGGGGTTTGAGCAGTACACATTTTGAATCTGAGAGTCAGGCCGCCTGTAAGAGCAGGTGGTCTTGTCAAGTCGTCCGTAGTAAGCGCCGTAGACAAATATCACCTGCCCAAAATCTGTGGCAAAGCAGTGGAAAGAGGCACAGAATGAAAAGTAGCTCATTTGTAGGGTTCATCACTTTGGTCCAACACAAACACAAAAACTGTAGTCTTACCACAGTACAAATGTGCCAAAGAGCCCTCACAGGTGACTGTGTAAACTGTAAAAAAAACAAAAAATAAACATGAATCACATCAGACAGAATCGTTAACAGACCCGTGCAGACGTGTGACTGACTTGCTGGGAAGCAGGTGTAGTTGGTCTCCAGGTATTTGAAGATGCCGAAGCAGGGATCCGAGGTACGAACCACATTTGTGTTTATCTCGCACTCCTTCCTGCCATCACACCTTTAGGAATAACAGTAAGTGTTGTGTATGTAGTGTATATAACATCAAATATACTGAAAAACACCTGAAGACTCACTGACAGGTGAGTACTAAAATATAATACCTTGTCTTAAGGATATCCACGGTGCCGTTTTGAGAGCACTGTATATTGTTAAGCTGATTCTGAGGCCTGCCCTCACTGCAGGTCTCACGGTCTGCACGTCCGTACAGTGCTGCCTGCACTCGGATCACTCCATCATCTGTTAAACACCAAGGGAGACGTCAAGGAATGTCTTTTTGCACATGAGTCCAAAAAACACTTCACAGCTTTTTGATTTTCTGAGGGTTTTTTTTTTTACACATTTTTGATCATAACAGAGACAAACATTTTTGGAAAAATGTTTACTAAGGCAGTAGAAAAATTTAGATGTGTTGTTTGTTGTGGATGGCGACGCACAGACTTGGAAATTTCACACATACCACAGCTCAGGTGCTGGACACTGATTCCATCATCGCAGGTCACTGCTGTCTCCGTGGAAACAACTAAAGTAATACATATAAAAGTTGAAGTTAAAAGTTTGTACTGTATATAGAGAATAAATGCTGCACTGTCAGATATTTACCTGATGATGTGAGCAAACAAGCTGCTGCAAGCACTGAAAAAAAAAATCTGTGTCAGTTTTGATTATATAAGTAAACATTACACTTTTTAAAGTTTTAAATCTTTCTCTATTATTACAGAGAACATTATTTATTCATTTTGGGTCATATACAGGACATATTAGCAACAATATTCAACAAATTTCTTCACTCATTCTTTACTCAATAGGTAGCGAACACTGCAGTTTACTCTGTAATGACTAAAATTTTAAAATAAATAAATAAACTTACCTCCAGTGCTTTCTAATTTGGATATGAACCCACATAATTGTCACAGTGGCAGTGAATCACTTGTATACTCACGCAGTGTGGTGCGGAGTCTGAAGGAGAGCATGCTTCTAGAACCTCCAGTCTTGAGAGTCTTGTGGAACTGATAGCGGCTGGGAGGGTCACACTGGCATTTATCCAGTTGGGTCAAGAATTGAACAAGAGCTCGACGTTAAGCAACTACTGGCTCTTACATCCTGGTGAAAAACACGAGCATGTGACCAACTCATATTGTTGTTCAACTGCAACAATGGCAATGGACAATGACTCGTTGTCTTTGGACTCTGATGATGAAAATGGTAAGAATTTCACAAAATCAAAGTGTTTTTTTCAAAGTGTTTTTCAAGCCCAACAAAAGAGCTCATTCATGACTCTTGAAAATTAATCTGTTCCCAACATATTTATTACAGTTGTTTCCTGGAAGGAGTGTCCATTCCCCTTCAGGTGTGGTTAGATTTCAGGGCTATGGCTTGGTGACACACTTTTTTTGTGTGTCAAGAGGTGGCTGTGTAAATTTGTAAACGGTGAATGAGCTGGAACTTATAAAAATAAAATGCATAAATAGGTGAGTGAGGCTTGTAAAAAGCAACTGGCGTGCTCAGCGTAGAAGAGTGCTTTATATTTAGGTCCATAATTTGTCTGACACATTTTGTCTCTCTGCACTACTGAAGTGGATTATAAATAAAACAAAATACACAGCATACTCCTATTTACACATTTTAATCTATGCCTTTGACACTGATTTTCTCACACAAGATCACATGGACACATCAGGATAAATTTGGCTCTTTCTGTTTGCAACTTGAAACACAGCATTTGCTCACGAAGCATCTCTGACATTAAGTAGGCAAAACAACTATTTCAGATACCACTTTGAGTGGTTACGGTTTTATTTTTCAGTGAACCTCCAGCAGTAACACCTGTTATTGTATTCCTGCCTCGCCCAGAATTACCTGCAGCGAAACTGTACCAGGAAGCAACACTGTAATCTGACAGGATTAATAAAGATTATGTTTGATTACTTTACTTGGTTACAACACAGAACATGCTTTTGATTTAATATATTTGATTTCACAGAACTACTAGAATTGTTATTGTGTTTATATTTTTCTGCACGATGAAGAAATGCTGCTGTTGCAAATGAAAAACAGTCATGTCAGCACAAATAAATAAATGTGGAAAATGACATTAAAAGTTGTCTAGCTTTTGTTAATTCTAATAAAATGTCCTTTTGTGTAGTGTTACGTTCCCCTAAAAAGGTCCAGGGGAGAGGGAAAATAACAAAAGGTGTCCAGGTTGAAAAGAGGAGACAGGGTGGCAAAGGGTAATTAAATGGTTTTATTGTTTCTACTATTAACTAAACTAAAAGAGAAGGACAAGTCGCTATTACCGTTAAAAGAAAGAAAACAACAAAACTCAGGTGTTGGTCAATAAACTGAAAAGAGAGATGGCAGGACACACCCACAAGGTCAATTTCAAAGGAGGCCCTGCTAGGGCAGTAACAGTAGATTTGTGTGAGTTTCTCCTTATCACGAGAAAAAGCTGATAAAATTCGTGATAAAACTTCCTGCAGTAACATTTGTTATTGTGTTCCCGTCTCTCCCTTCTTAAAGACCCAGAATTACCGCACATCGGGAATTACTGCAGCAAAACTGTACCAGGAAGCAACACTGTAATCTGACACGATTAATCAAGACTATGTTTGCTAACTTTACAAGACAATGCTGTTGATTTAATATATTTGAGCTCATATAACTAATAGAATTTTTATCGTGTTTATATTTTTCTGCTGCTGTGGAAAATGAAAGCAATGATGTCAGCACAAATGAATAAATGAGGAAAATTACACAAAAGCTGTCGTAGCTTTTGTTAATTCACACCAAATATGATTAGGACTCAATATAAAGTGATCTAAATCTGAAATAAGGTTATACGTAATCTACACGTATTGTGCCGACACAGGAGTCCTTAAGCACCTTTAGAACATATTTATTTGTTGAAATTAATTCAGTGATGATGCATGAGAAAAAATAACCTTTACCTACTACATAAAGTGGGGTTTTCGTGTTTCTTTTCCATAAGCAGTAGTTAGGCGGTCACTCCGCTTGTCTGTCTATCAAGAGGATCGGCAAAAACTATTTTTATCTAGAAAGGAAATAAATGTTTTTAATTGCAAAACTGTCCTTTGGCAAACAGCGCGCTCTTTCCTGTCCTGTTTTCGTTTTAATCCCTACATCATTCTGCCTTGTATATTAAATAAAATTTGTCCAAAGCTGTGTGCTATGTGTCGCAATGAATCACCTTTTTGAATACTCTGGATATCTGAGACAAATAAGAACAGCTGATAGAAATACATTTTTTTATTTGATCTTTACTTTGGCTCTACTGCAAAAGACATTTGGCTCACGTTACCTTCAAGATGCCAGCAAACACAATGGCTAACTTTTGGAGGACGCACTGAAGGAATTTTATCCGCTATAATCCGCTGAGACGTCGAACAACAGGAAACTCACTTTAAATTATAGCACTTAAAATTATGTTACAAAAGGATTTTACTTGGCATATTTATGTTCACTGAAATACAGACAATTAGATTGAAACGTGTTCCTTTTCCAACCGTATGGAGACCCCTGGTGGCTTTGGAGGGAATAAATCTCTTACAAGGTGCAAACAAAAAGTACTTGAGATTGTAGTAAAAACTAAAAAACAAATATTTTATTCTTATATTAGTACCAGACCTAGATACTACCATTTATGTTGCAGATGCAATAGCAAAAATATGTTACAAAAAAGGGAAAAAAAGAGAAAGGTGTTTTGAATTCTTTACTTTTATAGCTGGGTGAAGCCATGAAAGGTACTTCCCATGGGAACAATTTGGACATGCAAGCATCTGATCATCCTTTCTGAGCAGTATACCTTCAAATCTTAACTTTTATTGTAACAGCACTACTGCGACTATCATACTTTCATTTTGTAGGAAAACCACTGGCCTCCGAAGCTATCCCAATTTGCAGAACCTAAAATTGTGTTGCAGTTTCACATACCTAAATTGCCCTCGAGTGTCTGACACCGGCTTGCTGAGAGTTTTGATGAGTCTTGTATGTATTGCCTGTTTCAAACCCCTGCAAACAGTTTAAGGATATTCAAAACTTAGATGTGACAATCTTTTCTTTTTGAGATGTTTTTTTGGTTTACTGTTGCTATAAAGTTATCATTTTAAAGAAGCTGCATTTATGCTATACCAAACACAACTGCAGTTACTGTGACCACATTCTCTTTCAAATCTGTTTTTTTTTTTTTTTTTAAATACACTCACAACACACTGTCACACTCAAAATCTGGTCAAAATTGTTGAG
>VUQR01017086.1:24644-44218 GCA_015108515.1 Hemichromis elongatus
TCACAGCCCCCCCCCCCCCCCCCCCCCCTCTTTTTTTCTCTCTTTTTTTTTTTTTCTTTCATTCTCTTTTTTTTTTTTTTTTTTTTTTTTTTTTTTCTCTTTTAAATTTTTTTTTTTTTTTTTTTTTAAATACACTCACAACACACTGTCACACTCAAAATCTGGTCAAAATTGTTGAGTCTGCTCAAGAGCTATCTGCAGACCTTGTGATAAAATCAGGTGGGATCCTGAGACTTTTAACCAGTTCAAATACTGACAAATGTATAGGTGCTTTTCACCACTTAACAAAATCCTTTTTTTTCTAAAAGGCATTAACAACTTTAGACATTTCTATGGCTGAGAGACGCTGGCCTGTGTTTGACTCTGACCCGCGGCTCTTTGCCACGTCTTCCTCTCTCTCCCTCCACTTTCCTGCCATTTCTTAACTGTATCTGTCAATAAAAAAGGCAAAAAAATCAACATTGTGTATTTGATTATTATTTAATGTTTAAAAGAAGATTCCGTACTTCAAATATGTTGAATTCAACACTTTCTAATTCCTACATAAGCACAACAGACCAGACAAAGAGCAGTGAACGCTTGCAGTCTCAGCAGTGATTTCCTTTAATAATTATAATCTTTTAAAAAAATTATAACTCATAATTTTAACTTTGACTACAGACAGAAATAAAAGAACACGCAGGAATCTCCTTTTTATTTGAGTCTGACGTGTGACTCATGTCTAGTTCATGGAAAGTTATCCCAACATGAACAAAACAGCATTTTATACATGATCAGCGCATAAACAGACAGAACAGGAGAAAAAACAAAATGAATGGAGAGTATAAATTAAACATTATTGGCCCTGTGAAAGCGCTGATGCACATAAGTAGATTAAAGGTTCGCAGAGTGCACAGATTATCTTTCCTCTGTCAGCTGCTGCTGTATGTGCGAATTAAAACTAAAATACCCTCAACAACATTTTCACAGTAATAGTTCAGTATTTTAAACATCTCATTTAGAAACCCTTAGAAAACACAAAGTTATTACAAAGACAAGACGTGATCCATTCAGTGAAAGCAGATTCAAAGCAGAGTCAGAAATCGCACACACTGTAACTGTTACAGTGCTCTGAAATGTGGAACTGACAGTACCACACTTTTTCCATTACGTTTGGGCTTGAAAGTAGAGGAGTTTGCGGAGGAAGTTAAAGGAACCAGGCATTTGTTTGTAGAGCCCTTTTGCAGAGTTTTGGGAGACTTCGTTGTTAACCTAAAACAGGAAGAGGCAATAATCAGACATCAATGTGTCTAAAGCCAAAAGCTCTACCCAGTTACTTTTGCTAACATATTAAGAGAAGCTCACCATCATCAACATTGTGACCAAGTCATCGGTGGCAGCGTTTTCGTCAAGTATACAGTCCAGCGTCTGGATGTACCACGAGCCCGACTGGGTCTCTCGCCAGGAAACATAACCTGTATTGGTCATACGGCCAAAAAGGCATTAAGGACACATAATTATGACTTAGATCTGAAGGTCTGTTATTGGTTGAAAGAAAAGACACACACCTGGGAAAGTAGAGTAGGACACCAGGATGTCACTCGGAGTGGGCAGGGTGGGTCTGGCGTCCGGTTCATCGGACATGCTCAGGGAGTCGCTGCTGGATGAGATCGGAATAGCGTCCGTCTGGTCATCCATTCCACCAGAGGATGGTTCGACCTCATCGGGGGACACCTCGAAGCCCATGTCTCTTTCATCTTGGGGACAAACACAAGCTCATTTTTTACATCTGACTTGTTCCTATGAATTTTTAAACCGTGCCTTGAGTGACAGCTACCTCCTCCACAGGCCTGGATGAAGAACAGTTTAGGTTTGCCTTGCAAAGACGGGCAATGCTGGCCATTGAGGTAGTTCGTGACGTTCTGCACTGATACGTACTGTCCGTCCACACCGTACACGGCACCGGGGAAGCGGTTGTGATTCACCTAAGGACAGAAATATTAGCAAAAAATCGTCTTACGTGTCAATCCAGTCAGACGTAGATCATGGAAAATCGTCTTGCTGGATGACATTTGCCAGTTAAATATTAAAATATTAACGGTAAAAATATTAAATCCTCCAGAGTATTCCAGCTGATTATTCTAAAGGGATGCAATATTTTTTTAAATGAACTGTAAACAACATTAGAATGAGCTCAGCTCGTCTTACCTCAGTGCCGTGGGACAGAATGATGACCACGCAGCAGTCATACTGGGAATGATCCTTCTTGGACAAAGTTAACAGCTCATGTTTGATTTGCTGAAATGTGGAGTTAACAGTTAGGCCTGCAATCTTTAATACCCTTCAACACACACAGAGGCAGAAGAACTGATTCTTACTTTTTGTCTCAGGTTGGTCTTAACTTCCACGACAAAGTTGAGTGTCCTGAATCGTCTCTCCAGCTTTTCACAGTCTATGTTGGAGCCCTTGCGATTTTTCAGCATGCTGTGAGGTTCAAACTCCATGTTGTTTATGATGAGGCAGTGACCACATGGGCTCGCGTCCATTTTATAGCTCTAAGGCACAGAGATGCACAGAATAAAGGGCAAACACAGAAAGGACGGTCATGTAAACATGTAAGCGTGCGGCACAGAAATGATACTTACCTGAAGGCTGTCGCGTCTTATTCTGCCCTGTCTTGGTCTTAACTGGTCACCGTCGGGCACTGTGGCACACACAATGATACACATTAAGCACAAATAAACTTACAAGCCTGTTATTTAAATTTGTCGCATAGCTTACGAGGACTAGGAGTGTTACTCGGCTTCCCTGACGGATAGACAGGTACAACATCTTTACTTTGATTGTCACCATCCATTGGAGATGCTGTTAAAGAAACAAAGAACACACAGATGAGTCAGATTCATATCGTCTGAAAGTGTTTGCCACTAAAGACCCTCACATTAAATTCCCCAGAATGAAATACACTTACTAATTGGAAGAGGCTGGATTACAGGGCGGACAACTTGAGTGGGTGTTGCAGGCTGCAGGGTAACAGCTGGAGCTCCATTTTGTAGGAGCTCTGCCAAACTCTCCTGACCTATCTCCTTAAGGCACTCCAAAAATAAGGGGAAAGCCCGACTCCCACGGGTCTCCAAGTCCCGGACTAACTGCCTGGCCTGGTCTCGTCTGGTCCCAGCGCTCTGATGATAGCAGACATAGTCTTAACTGTGTAATATTGTGAATTTTTATACCTCCCCCCAAAAGAAAAGAAAATCACAGTGCCACGACCTACCTGAATCTCATCGATCATGTCCTGGGTGAAAACTCCTTTTTCCAGAAGGCGATCATAGAGTTTCGATGGATCCAAGTCTTTCACCAGGTTAATCCTGTTCCGCTGAAGAATCTTCTTGTGTGTTTCATCCATTGTCCATTTAATACTAACGCGGGAGATACAGGGGAGAAAAACAATCTGTAACTAAAATTGTGTCGTTTTCGATCACGGGTTAAATCGATGTCGTCAAAGGAGCGCAATGATCCTACTTCTTCCTAAAAGTGAAACGGGTAGTTTGTGCCACAAGCGTCGTTTACGGTTCGTGTTTTTTTTGTCGGTTTCACAAGCTATTTCCTTGTTTACATCAGCGATGCCTGTGATTGGGCGACTTAGAGAGGACGAAGAAAAAGAGCGAGGGAGTGTTAGATTTTATTTACCCTGCGTTCGTTTCCGAGCGGGTAGCGACGGACGGCCAGCTGACGCTAAAATCGCAGTACGACGAGCATTAAACCAAACACACAACAAAAAAAGAAACGTAACCTGTCGACAAAATACTCAATTTCCCGACATTTCTTTCGACACTGGACCCCACCCCCTTTTATCTACTCTTGCTCCAGCTTCGCAGCAGCAGCAGCAGGTTATCGGCTTACCCTGGAGGATCTGTGGGATGCTGCTGAACACACCCTTTACATTTCGCTGTCGCTTCGAATCAGCGTTGAGCAAGAAGAGGCGCTAAAAAGGGGGCAAAACGGCCCCCCACTATGTGGCGTTGTAGCGGCTGACTGCATCTGCTTTAGGTGACTATAAACGTGGAGCTGTCGCTTTGAGACCACCGCTGTAGCAACGCCACTAACACTAAGGGTTTATTCACGAGGAACAACTATTTTGTCACGGCCCTGCAACATGACACCGTAATTATATGGATTCCCAGCTACCGTATTATCGCCTAGCTTGCTTGGGTGCTGTAGGTAGCATGTTGTAATACTGTTTTTAGCACATCGTGCCTGCTTTCACCGTATCCCATCATCAGAAAGCTAATGGAGGGAAAGGTGTCTCACATTTGCTGGCTATCTAAAATATAGGTCCTGAACATTTTTTTGCCCACTTTAAATTAATGGTGATCGCTCCTCTGATGTGTTGAAGGTAACGGATGTGATGGAACGGTCAAAGCTATCTCTGCCACTGGCCACTGTGGTGGTCCTCCATGTGCTACTGGTGGGACTCGTCTATGCTGAGCCTGAGATGGACCCATACAAAATATTGGGAGTAACAAGGAGTGCAAGCCAGGCAGAGATTAAGAAGGTCTACAAGCGTCTTGCTAAAGAGTGGTAAATATTTCCTCACGACACTTCAGGCTTCAGGCTTTAAACCTCATTGTGCTCTGAGCTAATACAACTGATTTTCTCTAGGCATCCTGACAAAAACAAAGATCCGGGTGCTGAGGACATGTTTATAAAGATTACTAAATCTTATGAGGTTAGTTGGTTTTATAAATAGTATTATATATACAGATGAGGACAAAATGATTACCAGTTTTTGTCAACATTTTCCAAGCAAAAGATTTTCAACATGGCATTTCTAAAAACACTAGTTTTCTTAAGAAAAAATAAATTATTTCCTTATTCGCATAAGATTAGAATGACTTCATAAAAGAAAACAAACTAACAAAGATTACCAGGGTCAATATTATTAGCCTTCTGAAACACCTTTTTATTGAGTCACAGCGAAAACCACTGCTGTACAATGATGTGCTTTATCTTTGTAATGCTCAAAGCTTGTAAAATCAAGTTAAAGCTGAGGTTTATTATCCAGTTTACTTTAAGTATAAAAACTTCAGCGAGGGTTTGAGCAGTCACTTGAGAAAGCATCCTGCCAAAAACTAAGGAAAAAAGTTAATACTTGGGGAAAAGAATTGTTGATATTCACCGAGCAGGAGGTGGAGATCTAATGTTATCAAAGTGTGAGGTTGCAGACCAAGAAAACGCCACCTCTGCAGAAGGGACACATTCAAGCCAGACTGAAGGATGCTAAGGACAACCTGGAGAAAGGTTTTGCATGTGCATGAAGCATGTCCGAAACTTTTGAAGACCTCAAGCAGGCAGCAACAATACTGGGTCTGGGTCGTCGCTTTGTTTGCAAACACAATGATTTGAAACGCATGTCGCTCCAGGTGAAAAACTACCTCCAGAAGACCAAAGTGAACATTGCTAACTGGCCTGCACAAAGCCCTGAATCTATGGGATGAACTGAAGATCAAGGTCTGTGCCAGAAGAGCATCAAATCTGGAGGAGCTTGAGAAATTGGCCAAAGGGATTACTCAGCAGACGTGTGAAAGACTTGTTGAGAACTATAACAAAATCCTGCTGGCTGTTATCCCGCAAAAAAGATTCACAACTGACTTTTAGCATCAGGGCTAATAACTTTGACCCGGGTAGTTTTTAAAAAAAAAATCATTTTGTTTCTGTGTTCAAAGTAAAATATTGTAAGCATCCAAAATATAAACTAAAAATTGTGGAAAAAATACATTTTTATCCAGGAGAGCTAATATTTTGTCCTCTTCTGCATTCAAGTAAAACTCAGATGCTTGTATTAGGTGGTGTGAGTCAGTAAAAGCTAATGATGTATCTATATTTGTTCTACCGCAAATCCAGATCCTGTCCAATGAGGAAAAACGTGCCAATTATGATCGTTACGGGCAGATGGATGATACTCAGCCATATGGCAACGCTCAATATGGTCATCGCCATGACAGCTTTTACTTCGACGAGTCCTTCTTCAACTTTCCCTTTAACAGCAAGAATCACAGAGACTTTGCTGACAGCAAGTACACTTTACACTTTAACCAGTACGTTAATGACGTGGTGCCCGACAGTTACAAGAGACCGTACCTGATAAAGATCACCTCCGACTGGTGCTTCAGCTGCATCCATATTGAGCCTGTCTGGAAGGAGGTGGTGCAGGAGATGGAGAGCCTAGGTTTGGAGTGAACCTATAAATCATCCAGAATTATCATGCATCCCCTGCCTGCTGTGTAAATGTATAGAGTGAGTAATGATGTGTGTTTTCTCAATATCCTGTTTATGCAGGTGTTGGAGTAGGTGTGGTGGATGTTGGCTATGAGAGACGGTTAGCCAATCACCTCGGTGCTCACCGCACTCCATCGATACTCGGAGTCATCAATGGCAAAGTGACGTTTTTCCATTATGCTGTTGCGAAGGAGCACCTGAGGCAATTTGTAGAAGATCTGCTTCCTCAGAGACTTGTGGAGCGGGTAAATGTCTGCAGGTCTTGCAAAATTAAAAAAAAGTAAAAACAGTATTGCATTGTGGGGGATGGTTAGACTACATTTATTAAAAAGGATTTGTTTTCTAAACTACAGGTAACGGACAAGAATGACCTGCAGTTCTTGAATAGCTGGCACGAGCTCAACAAGCCTCATGTGCTTCTGTTCGACCAAGTGCCTGCTGTTCCACTGCTATATAAAGTAAGCGTTTGCTCATTTTTATACTATATGGAACTAAAGTGCATCACTGCAAACATACCAATCACTTATCTTTGTGTCTCCACAGTTGGCAGCTTTTGCTTATAAGGACTACTTGCAGTTTGGCTATGTTGACCAGGGCCTTTCAGAGACTGCTAATCTGCAAAAACAGTTTAATATTAACACTTATGCTCCGACCATATTGGTCTTCAAAGAGAACATCGACAAGCCGGCTGACATTATACAGGTAAATTAAAAACAACGTCTACTCTTAAAATAAAGTAGTGCTGTGTGATAATACCGATATCAATACTTTTAACCTAAAAAACACAATTCAGTGGACTGTATAGTGAATTTAGAGGATGTTATGCTAGCATCCATCCAATACCAGTGTTGGTATTGGTACTATCAACATTTAGGATCAATCCGCCCACGTCTAAAATAAATGCCTTTTTTTTTAAACCACTGTGAACTTCATTCAAAAAACTTGATTAAAATGTGTCTTCACTCTTCTTTGTCTTCTCTACAGGCAAAAGGAATGAAAAAGCAAATTATTGACGAGTTCATGTCAAACAACAAGTTTCTCCTCGCACCACGGCTGGTCAATCAGAAGCTCTTTGATGAGCTCTGTCCTGTCAAACAGTTTCATAGACGCAGGAAGTAGGAAAACTCTCATCTGTTTACTCCTGATGACTAAAAGCAAGTTCACCGGTTTTGTTGTGAAATCACATTTTTGTCATTCACGGTAACGTCTCTCCCTTTCAGATATTGTGTCCTGCTGATCACGGGTGATGAAGAGATCTTTTCCTTTGGGAATCAGGCATTTCTCTCCTTTGCTTCTACCAATACCAGGGAAGTTGTGAGGTTTGCCTATGTCTACCAACGACTACAGCAACCACTTTGTGACATCCTCACACAAAACAAGGACAGTGTGCAGTCGCAACCACAGGTAGAGTGTCATATATTGTATTAACAGTGTAGTATCCTGTTGTCCATTTATACGTTTTATAAAAAAATTTTCTTGACCCCCAAATCTTGTTTGGATGTGTTGGGGTGTATTTTCAGGTGGTTATCCTCGAGCGACGTAATACTGCAGGAAAAGCATTTTTTAAGCCAGTTACCGCCTGGAACGGCAGTGAGGAAGACAAGCAGCGTCTTCAAGAGGAGCTAGAGCGACTTCAGAAGGACCCATCCATTCTCATCCATGACGCCATGCTGCCTGAACTCAACAATGAGTTTGCTTCTGTATGTTCTCTTTGAGTGGAAATCATGAGTATCAGTCATAGATTGTATCTAAAGATGGATGTAGCCTCTACGCTTGAAAAGTGAAACCAGTGCAGAAATGCCTGGAAACTGCAGTCTTTTTAATGACCAGCAGGGGGCGACTGATTGGAAGTCTTATTCCATGGAAGCCTTTGAGAAAACAACTCTACGTCTAACTTAATTTATGAAATCACTAAATACCTTCCTCATGAGTTTGTGAGGAATTTGGTCTCATTTTAGAGTTTCAAGCATTTTTTTTAAAAGTGTGATGTTTGTCTTAAATAACATTCTGTGAAAAAAACAGGATATATTTTCACACGTGGCTATGATATGAGAGTGTATTTTTCGGAAGGTAGCAAACAGATTTCTAATTTATTGGATGGCATTACGTAGACTGTGCTCATCTTTTATTTACAATCTTAAGTCTGCAAAGATTCCTGTGTTTACCAACCACCAGTCCTGCTACCAAGCCCTGATAATGCTTTCACTCTGTAGATGTTTGTAATCCGATGGATCTATGCATCTTACGATTACCTCTCTGAAGTCATTGATGATATTCTGCATAACAACTGGTAAGTAGGACAAATTTTATTTTTCATGAACAGAAGTTGTTGAAGTTTTGAACTGCTACTACAGCAGTATTTAATTTGCAAACACTACACCCTGTTTCAGTTCCAAGGCTTTATATATCAGGACGTGATAAAAAAGCTATTCTATCCTCATTTGGTTTTGATACAAATATATATGTCGTCAGACAAACAACACGTGACGTAATACATCACTAACCGTGCTACTTCCCATAGAAATGTTGAGGGTGCGCTTAGTTTTTCTCTTTCTAATATGGAGGAGTACACATTAGCGATGTAAATACACTGTGTCTCATTGATGACTTGCAGGCGTGAGATGATGCCCCTTCTGTCCCTCATCTTCTCTGCTTTGTTCATCTTGTTTGGAACCGTGGTCATTCAGGCGTTCAGGTTGGCTGATTTATTGTACACATTTTTTGTTTCTGTAATTTCAACAGCACAAAGAAAACCAGAAAGTTAATCTCTGCTATTCCTGTTCATGCCTTTTGGAATTTCTCTCCATGTTTTTTCAGTGACTCAAGTGATGACAAGCAGACAAAACCAAAGGCAAAAGATGGAACAAAAGCAGAAAATGGGTCATCGGGGAGCAGTAGTACATCAAGGCAAGACTATAGTTTCAACTCTGTTGCTCATGGAAGAGAAATGCATGAAAAATGTTTTTCAGCTCTGTTTTTTCTCTGCGGGTTTTAGTCGGCCTCCCAAGAAGAATTTTGTGGAGGTGACTGAGTTGACAGATATCACCTACATGAGCAACCTGGTGAAGCTGAGGCCAGGACACATGAACATAGTGCTAGTGCTCACTGATGCCTCCAAGAACATCCTCCTTAGCAAGTTTGCCAAGGAGGTCTATTCTTTCACTGGGTAAAACATCATTCACTCTTGAGTAATTTAAATCCAGTGTATGTGTGAGGTTTTTTTTGTGTTTATCATATTTCTAAATCTTGTTTGCACTCTCCTAGGAGCCTCACACTACATTTCTCCTTCCTGAATCTTGACAAGCACAGCGAGTGGATGAACACACTGCTGGAGTACACCCAAGACGCCATGCAGATCGATGCCGACGACGACGAAGGGGGAAACCGCAAGACGGACTACACCGGCTACGTTTTGGCACTTAACGGTCATAAAAAGTATCTGTGTCTGTTTAAGCCCGTCTACACCGGGGAAGACCTCGACGGCAAGTCGTCCGAGGATGAAGGGGCCACCTCTGGGGGGAGGGCGAGGTCTAGTTCCCGTGATGAACACCCACCGCGTAAATCCAACCGAGCTCGCAGCATGTCCACCCTGCAGATCCACCACAAACTGGACCGCCTGGGGTTGTGGATGGAAAGGCTGATGGAAGGCACTTTGCCTCGTTACTACATCCCAGCCTGGCCAGGACTAGACAAAATCACCCCCAATAAATAGATGGCAGGTGAAGGACTTAGTATTTATCTACTGTAACACTCAAATGGTTTAATTCATTACTGAAGTTTGTTGGGGGTTTTTTGCACTTGAGATATATATTAAGTACAGATTTTTCTTAAGTTGGGCCAAAATTATAAACTTGGCTTTAGTCTGACTACTGTGGAGGAGGCCTTTTAGCGTACCTCTAGTAATCGTTGCATGCTGTATTTTTTCCTTTAACTGCTGTTAGTCATATTTTTATTCAGGCAAATGCTGCTTCAACCTTGTGAAGAGGAAACAAAATCACTGTGGTAACGTCTACAATCTGGATTTCATGGCCATAAATCATATTTAGTCACACTATGAAAGAGGCAGATAGAAACCTTAGAGTCGGGTTATGGTCTGTCAGAGCTAGTTTGTAAGACACTCCAGGTCTTTCATAGGCTTGGACTCCGTCGTACAATTAATGTGGTACAAATAGCAGTGTAACAGATTAAATTAGGAAAACTATAGATAGAAGCTTAATTTCAGCTGCCCAACTGCAGCGTCACATTTCACTTCTGCAAAGTTAGACAAACGGGGGGAAGGAGTTTAAAGCCTTCACTGATGAATACTGTGAAAAGAGATGCGTCGACCCAACATTAAACATCTTTGCCTTTGTATGCATCTCACTCTAAGTTTATACATTATCTCCAATGTGCTGACTCTTCCTGTGCAATATACATGTCATGACAATGCCTTTTACCCTGGACCTCGAGGCTTGCTTGGCTTTTTTTTTCCTTGCCACATTTTTTGTTATAGGGTTCTTAATACACAAAAGATTATTCATCAGCCTTGGCCTACTTAGACATCTTAGCCAGTAGCTTTATGTAGCAAACATGATAAACAGGCTCTGCATTTCATCTTCTTAATGTTTTCTAACTTGCTGAAGCTGACAAAGATGCCATCTTAAATTACGTACCCAACTGAAAGTGGAACTTATGTTACTCTTGCCTGGTTTATACATTTTGTTTTGTTCACATTTAATGTAAAAAAAACAAAAAAATGCCGTTACAATACTTTTGTTGGTAAAAAGTGACGTGAATATTGCACATAACCATGTTATCTATACGACCTGTGTTTTAAAAAGGACGTTGTTTAAAAGATATGGTGAATGTTTTACACTACTGAGACATGGAATTTATGGTTGCTTGTTTGTTTTTGATTAAGTAAAAAAAATGTCAGCTATCATAAGGTGTTTCAGGTGGTCTTTAATACTGTATTTATCCTCTTGTTAGTTGTAATTAAACGCTTTATGTTTATTGATTGAAACTCATCATTGTAATGTGTTCAGAGATTAGTTTATATTCCAGTTGAATGGTTTGAGATTTTGGCATTGCCCCAGGGATGACTTCTGCTGTAGCTCGGGGGAAGTAGAGGGATTAACTTATCAAATCTAAGAATAAATGAAAATTATTAATTGTTTAAGTCCATACCAAAAAAAATCCAAGATGTTTGCTAATAGTTTGCATAAACTGGTGAAATTTGTGGGGACTTTTGGAGCCCATTACAGGCGAGAAGCGTGGTACACCCTGGACAGGTCTGACATTCATACTTATGGGCAATTTATAATCACCTAAAGTAACCTAACCCCACTAGCTGCATGTCTTTGGACTGTGGGAGGAAGCTGAGGTATCCAGAGCGAATATACAAAATGCACGCAGAAAGACCCTGGACACTTGGGGGATTTAAACCTAGGACCTTCTTACTATGAGGCAAAAATAGATAAAATTATGAAGAAAAGCTCTCTTATGTTTTGAATTCATTTTTCATATGACTGTATTTAGGCTTGGTTAGGCTAAATGTTCTTGTTAAAAAAAGAAAAAAAAAGAAAAAAGTTTTCTACAGTTTTAAACACATGTTAGAGGGTGTGTTTGGCAGAAGGGTTTGAAGAAATGCTTCCAAGTGCAAGTTCCAACTGGAATTTTCCATAATGCTTTCAAATCAGGTAAATATAATATTAATATAATCAGTTTACATTTTGCATCTCTTGGTTATAAATTATTATTTGTTTTATTTCAACAGGGAACTTGGGTTTAATGTGGACTACTGTATAAACAACCAGGTTTCCCACATAACACAACCTTTACCATTTCTACAGTCACTGGTCACACCTCTCAAACTGCACTCTACCAAAGCTGCAGTGTGTTGCAGTAGTCAAGTTGCCTGCTGTAGACCACGAACTACAGCATACACATTGCCTAAAGTTCCAACTGCAACTCCCACTGCAACACAGCCTGCCAATGAAGTGTACCCCCTTTGCTAATTATCACAGCACTTTGCAAAGCCCAGACTGCTTGGTGCAATTCCCAACCTGCCTGCTATATCTAACCTAAATGACATTTGAATAAACAGAGCAGAATAGAGCTGGATCACAATGTATCTGCTGGTTTTAAAGCAATGATGAAATTCCTGCATGTCTGTGTTTGTGTGTGTAGTCTTTCACAGCTTGGCAGCCATAGTAATGGAGACCCTTAGTATGTTAAAAATGTATCAAATGAACAGTGGTTGAGATAAGCAACAAATATGTGTGCACGCAGCAACAGGGATATATGTAAGAAACTACAAATTATTAACAGCACTGCACTGTTTCACAGTGGATTGTGCCATGTCAAAGTGTTTCTACTCTCTCTCATAGCACTGCTGTTACATTCAGGTAAATCTATGCATAGAAACAGAGAAACACACTCATCACTCTGGTTTTCAGTCAAGAGGGCGGATCCAGCGGTATCTCCTGTGGCACGGTAGTATTGGAATATGAAAATAACCATCTGTCAGATCTGTGGAGGTCATCCAATCCCTTTCCAGCAGATGTTTTTACATGTCAGCAGGTGTGGTTCTGAATATGGATACCTAATATTAGCCTTCTGACTTAAGGTGCCAGGAAATAAAGTTAGTAGATATGAATTTTATGTAACATTCCTTCTTTTTGCACCTTACAAAGTCTCACTCTGCTTGCCATTAGAATGAATACAGGCTTAATGACACTTCTGCTCTCCTGCGACTTTTCAGACCTGAAATCGACTTCTATCTTTTACTTACAGCATATGGGAGAATTATGCAAACATGCTGTTTCATACAAAAACCCTTCCATCATCTTAAGGTGGTTTTTTTTAACAGTTAGCTGACTTTTAACCTGGTCTGCCCTAACTGCATGCATGCAGGAACAGGGGGATTAGCTCAAATGGTAGAGCGCTCGCTTAGCATGCGAGAGGTAGCGGGATCGATGCCCGCATCCTCCAAAATGTTTTTAACTATCATCAAATCGAGCTAAATTTATGATCAAGATTAAAATTTGATAAACTGTGCTGTCCCAGCACCAGCAAATGATCACTTCTCACCAAAGTTCTCGCAAAACCTTTAGCTTGAGGTGGATCTTACATGACGGGTATACCACCCGACAGCCCGTTTCAAAAATATTTGGGTAAAGCTATTTATACTTACAGCTTTTATGTGGTCATGGAAAGTCACATTTCTCATCTTCTTTTTCCTGTGCACTACATATAGTAGTAATCAATAATGAAGTTAGTAAGTTACAAAAATAAAGTGCATTTTTGTTGCATGTGCTGTTGAAAAATTCAGAGCTGCCTAACCAGTTTAATGCATTTTTAATCTTTTATTTATAAACTTTTATATCATAACGAGCAACATTTGAAAATTATTTAGCAATATCTTTGAGATCCTCTCTAACATCTGTGCCAGCACTCCCCTATTCCCTATAATTACCACTTCGCATATTTGTGCCATAAGAACTTTACACTCTTTATGCCATGCTATGCTATGTGAGTTATATGCAAATGGGAATACCTTTACATATAATTGTGTTTTAGTTTGCTTTTTTGTCTAAATATGCCTCTTTACCAAAGTTAAACCTTCTGCAACTGGGTAAATGACTCAAATTACCTGTCAATATATGTCTTGGAGAGTATGTATACCTTTCTGTGTCCAGACCTCAAAAGAGGCATCTAAACATGAGGGTGGAAATGCACGATTACAATATATTGGAGAATGGATCGAAGTGTTTAAACAGTTTCAAATACGTATTTTACACACAGGTCCGCTGCGCTTTATTTATTACATGCATACGTACAGTGAAACTTACATGAATCAGGGTTTGGTCGTGTTCAGTCTATCATCAAGTTGTAACGTCACGACAGGAGCAAATGTGACGGGGGATTAGCTCAAATGGTAGAGCGCTCGCTTAGCATGCGAGAGGTAGCGGGATCGATGCCCGCATCCTCCACACGCTTTATTCTTTCAACGCACAAATAAAAACATCCCGCGAATCCAGTCCTCTTAGGCCCCTACCATTATGTTACGATAACTTGTGTAAACGTTGGTATCTTAACTCTGACCATTAATGTCAGGCAGTCCCCAAGAGATCCGAAGACCTCAGGCCACATCTGCGCATCCATCCAAGCAGAAGGGCCCCAGGCATGTGAACAGTTTTGATGCTATCATGCTAAAAGGATGGCAGTTAAAATGACTAACTTATCAGGCGCTGTCACAGCCCAGAATCACATGACCTGACAGCGGAGTGATACAGTTTTACAAATAGAAGGCAGTACTTGGAAAAATATCCTATGAAAAAATGTTTATTTTTAACAATTATGTGTGTGCATGATGGTTTATCATTACCATTAGCAGTTTACCATTTACCGCTGACAGAAATACTTATTTTATGCTTTACAGACATAACAAAAGGGGAAAACAACATGTTAGAAACCACCAGGGCCATATTATAAACAGGTAAATGTTTTTTGCGTAAAAAGAATTTCACAATGAAACCATTCAAACACAACGCCTGTTTTGTTTCAGACATATACTCTTTATGAGTTATCATACTATTTATTTCTCATGTAACATGGCCTCCATATGGCTCAATATTCAGATTCAAGAGTAAGATTATTTTTTCTGCTAAGATTTTTTTTAAGAAGTTTTAGAAGAACACCACACAGGCAGGCACTCGCTCTTTGATCAGCAGCGCACAAATACAGCGTACAGATCATGTGATCCCTTACTAGTAAAAGTTGCCTATCGTGATAAATTGCTTAAACAAGGAAAACTACAAATCTGATTGCAAAGTTAAAAACAAAGCTTATAGAGCATGGCTAAGATCTTTTATATATACTTCAAAAATTATGAAAGAGGTTTGTTTATGACACAGCTAGTCTGGAAACTGACACACAAACTAATTTTTATTATATAATCAATCCAGGAAACCTAATTACAAATGTATTTTATGAGGCTGAAAAATATTCCAGGTTTTCAAATATGTCAAGCAATGTGTTTTGGACTATCTGGATGTTTTGTAATAACAGAGACACTAATGAATGATATGTGTTGTTGCGTAAAACGAGTCAGGAGTTGTGAAAGCGCATGAAAAATCATGAGAAATGTTTATAGAGCAGATATCTCCTGTGTTATGAATGATGACATAACTGAAATTAATTTGAAAGGACTTACTTTCAGCCAAACAGTAGTGTTTGTTTGTATTTCTGTGCTAGTGCAAGGTAAGTCCAAATAACATAAAGCAGAATGACATCTCATCTCACTCACATCTAACTGTTGTTGTGATCATGTTTGGCTTGTATTCAGTCACACATGTTTTGTGGAACTTCCTTCTGCCAGTTTATGTTGTTTTTACAGTCGGTGATTTAATTCTTTGTATCATTTTCTCTCATTTCATACGTGGTTATAAATGGCACAAAACTACAGACGGCCTGCCATATTTTCCGTCACAAGATGGCACCACACACCTAGTAAAATACACTTCCTGTCAGTACGCAGTTACCAAGAGACGAAGACAAACTATTCTTCAAGATACATCAAGTTAACCGTAAATTATGTGAATATATATATATATAATAACTGCCAAGTGTTTTTTTTCTAAAATTTTGAAATTTGCTTAAATATCGTATATTGAGTTCATATAAAAAAACTTTCATGTGCTTCAGTGTCTTTTGTCTTTTTAGTGATTCATTGGTGTTTTTTGAACAAGACTGTTGTGTTTGTGTGTTACAGTACAGTCTTGGCAGGCATAGCAACAGTAACTAAGGCGAGGTTTATCATCTGATCATGCATGTCTCTTGTGATCTTCCTCTCTCTTGCTTTCTTGTGCTCTCTGGCCCTCTGTATTGAGCTAATGCTATCAATACCAGCTTTAAGGCCACCCATCGACATTTTTCTGTCTGCTGGTTTGATTATCTGGTACAAAAAAAAGAGCAGATGCTATTGAGTGAGTGGAAGTGTGAGCATACTGTGCATCTGACTGCTTTTATTAGTACGCTTTTTTTAATCTTATTGTTTCTCTAATGCAGATGTTGGAGATCACTTGAGCTGACTTTCTTATGACGTCATGTGTTTATATTTTTATTTTAAGTAATAATGACTCAAAGGGAAGTCACTCCCTTCCTCTTAGAGTAGGTATGTGTGTGCATGTGTGTGTGTGGACAGGTATTAACATCTTCGTGGGGACCAAAAATTGGAAGTTTACTATTTTTGTGGGGACCGACAGCCCTTGTGGGGACCAAAATCCCGGTCCCCACGAGTTTGAAGGCATTTTTGAGACTCAGAATGTGGGTTTAGTGTCAGGGTTACAATTAGTTTTTTGTTAGGTTAAGGGTCAGGGTCAGGGTTAGGCATTCATTTTTGATGGTTAGGGTTAGGGTAAGGGGTTAGGGAAAGCGTTATGTCAATGAGATGTCCCCACAAGTTATGAATACCCAACGTGTGTGTGTGTGTGTGTGTGTGTGTATACATTTGGGCAAGTGACGAGCCTACGTTCAGTTTTAATTAGTGGAGCCTTATTGACTGTATCCTGTGTTTGTGCATGTGTTCCTGTTTGTGTGTTAATGTGTTTTCAGTTGTATGAGATCAATGGGATCAGAAAGTGAAAGCTCATCCCTAAACCAAACGTGTTACATAAATGGTAAAAATCAAGTTAAGAGCTACACTTTGAAGAATGAATTTATCCCTATTCTTGACACTCAGTGATACCAGCACTGACTGATTTTAATGCTAGATTTGTTGGCTTGACATTTAGTCTTTGACTGCACAATTTGCTAAATAATGAAATTAATAACTGTATAAAACATGTTTTCTACAGTCATCGCTTAGACTACAGACAGCTCTTCTGCTGTACATGTAGTCATGTAAAAAAAAGGTGCAGCCTGTTTCAATCCTAAAAGCTTACATATCAGGACATAAAACAATTATTAGTATGTTATCTGATCTACAGCAGGTCTGAAAATTAGGTAAATATGACCTCAGATGAACAAAATCACATGACATATTACACTGTGCCATTATTTATTTGACAAAATGCAGAGGCACTGTGTGAAAAATTAAGGACACCCTCAATGCTACCATGGGAATTAAGAGGACAAGTAGGAACAACGTGCTGTTGATCACATACACTTGACTAACTGATCACCAGCAAGTATGAGCACCTTTGCAAACACAGAAGTTTTGGCACTTTGCTAGTCTGCAGCATTCAGATGTGCGTTAACAAATTGCGAAGGAGAGACAACAGCAATGTCCAGCAATAAAAAAAAGAAACTGTTGCTGCCCATCAGTCTAGGGAGTGTTATTAGTTCATTTCCAAACAATTTGAAATCCATCAGAAAACATTCAAGACAGCTGACAATGTTTTTAGGAGTGTACATCTCAGCAAATTTGATGATCTGTTGAATTTGTTTTAAATGCACATTATGTTGAAGTGTAACCATGTATACCCACTCAGTTGGATCTACTTTGTTGGAAGTGAACCTATAATGGTGCAGTATGGTGTTCCAGTTAAATAATTATATAATTTTGTAATCATACTGAGTAACATTTAAAAGGTATTCAGTCTTATCTTTGAGGTCCTCTGTAACAGTTGTGCCAGCACTCTCCACTTTGCGCATTTAACAACTTTGTACTCTTTATGGTACAAAATATGTAAAATATGTAAGTTATTAGTAAATGGAAAAAACTTAAAAACATCTCATTGTGCTTTAGTTTGCTTTGTTGTTGAAACATGCCGCTTAAACAGCAATGATAAAGCTTTCAACTAAACATCACATACTGCAATATGTATTTGTTGTGATCAGATCCACCGGTATTTATTCAAGAAACATATTTATTTATGTGGATACAAAAATTAGTGAAATTAATCAGTTTGTGTTCAGGTAATGTCACCACCATGACCTGCATGTAGGGGGATTAGCTCAAATGGTGTATGCTTGCTTAGCTTGCTTTGAACAGCTTTTTTATTTTTAAAGACATTTTAATCCAGGTTTCACGATGCACTTAGGTACGCTTTATCCAACTAACCAGGGGGATTAGCTCAACTAGTACAACACTTGATTAGCATGCGAGAGGTAGCGGGATCGAAGCCTGCATCCTCCACACGCTCTATTCTTTCAATACACACACAAAAACATTCTGTGATTAGAGTCCTCTTAGCCCCATCAAATGACATATAAGTTTCCTTTTGCACTTTACAACATTACATCTGAAACAACAATCGCAGCGACAGTCGGAAACCTGTCGGTCCATGCCCTGCTTACTTGCCTAACCTTTCATCACCACCTGGCAGCCCACTACGCACCCGGTTTACAACACCTACTAACACTTTACAACAGCACAACAAAACAGGACAAATTTATAGAACATAGTATATCACATTACAACATAAAATAATCAATAATCAACTAAAAACATAAATTAAAAATCATAAAAAAATACTTAAATATGGCCTCTTGTATTTGAGTAAAATATTGGCCTGAAGTGTCTAAGCGCCACTAAACACTATTGATACACAAATGTTTCCTCTGTGTGGAATTTCTCCATCTCTGCATTATAACTGAAAACACTGCACTAGTTTGGTCCTTTCACGATATTTTGAAATCATCTCACATATAAATTCAGAATAAAACAGGTTTCCAGTATCCAGTAAACATCAGTGCAGACAACTGTTCAAAAAAAAATTCAGTGTAACACATTGTATATTTGACATGGATTTTCACTTTGTGTATGTAAAGACATCCAAATAAAATCATGTTAAAGAAGAAAACACACATGTATGTAAGCTCTAATGATGAGGGATTGTCATTCAAGATATTTAAGCTGCCTGTTAATTGAAGAAAAAAATCGAGTATGAAAAACTGAATTTCAGCACAAACAAACTAAAATCTTGTGGGCGTATGCATTTTATATATTGGTAAAATGTTTAGGATGAGATAGAGATACAATCTAACACTCGTGCACCCTGAAAATTATGGTTTTTTGATGATAGACACAACTAATTTTTTTTTTTTTATATAATAAATTTACATTTTCTTTGACATAATATTACATAAAGGTTCTCAGTGTTTTTTACAGATGTTTTATAGCCTCCTAGGACCAGGCGTCCACATATGTGGACACCACATTTTGGGTTGTCTAGACTAAAATATTAAATTGTGCTCTACAAGGGGCTGATATCCACTTACGAGGACATTATACTCAAACAAATATATTCATGTGCATCTCATTGTTCTCAGAAACAAAAATTAGGTAAAAAAAAAAAAAAAAAATTGGGAAATTTTTGTTTTTACATTTA
>VUQR01017087.1:0-10284 GCA_015108515.1 Hemichromis elongatus
GGGGCTGGGACTCAAGAACTTTTTGCCCCAGGGCCGCCTAAACATTTAATCCGCCCATCGTCTGCCCAATCAGCAATGTACTTCGCTGACCAATCAGAGAGCAGATGCACTGACGGCTCAAATCATCACTCATCAGCTCTTCACCTACAGCTCACTTTCCAGAGCCGGGAAACAACCAGCGGCGCGTCTTCACCTTAACTCGACTTTTCAAACTTACCGGATGGAGCGGGACCGGGGAGCACCTGCCTCGCGACAAAGCGGTGGTTGAAGTCTTACAGGTGTTACCGGTGGCTCCACGGAGCGGTCCCGTTATGGCCCACAGCGGCTCCGGGTCGCTGCTATGCAGGCGGAACGCGCGGCTGGACTCGTTCCTGCAGCGGAAGCTGGAGCGGAGAGTGTACGAGCGGATCCGGGCCTACGAGCCGTGCGTGGTGCTGTCCGAGTCCATCAAGAAGGTGTACATGCACGTGGTGCTCAGCGATGAGTGTGTGTACCTCACCGAGTACCCGCCGCGCACGCTCACGGCCGCCGTTAGCTTCAGGCGCGTGCGGTACATCGAGCTGGTGAGTTTGAACTGAAAAAGATTAAAAAGTATTTATTTATGTTTCTACTGCATTAATCCCGCCATCACGGCCGTGTGAAAGGAGCACTTTATTAACCGACAAAAAATCAATCAAATGCTGTTTTTATTGAACAAAAAAAAATCAAACAAATAAAATTTAATAACATTACCTATTATAACCCCTACTGCTAAGAACATAAGACATTTTTTTTTGGGAAAAAAAAATGTTATTTTACCAATAGATAGTTGTTATTATTGGAGAAAATAAGTCTACTGTGAGGACTTAAGACGTGCTGTTTGTTCAATAAATGATTTTTAAAAAATCGATATAAAATCAACCGAAAAACATTCTACCATACTTAATGGATTTCTATTAAATTGGTGTTTGATGTAAGTTATTTTCTTAAGGTAATTAAAAGTATACTTAAATGAAATAGTTAAGCATTAAAGCACTGATTTTCAGTACTTTTAGCTTAAATGATGACGTGACTGTTTTAATGACTGTCATGGATATTGTTGTGTACACCAAATATTCATTGATTAATTTAAAAAATATAAATTATTAAGATATCCTTCTGCTGCAACATGCTCTTACCTTCCAACATCCTTCAAACGTGTGATGTCCACATCAAAAGGTCACTCCTTTTAAACCAGATTACATCTATATCTGCAACATTAAGTCAGTATGAAATGAAAATGTTAATAGTTCAATTCTAACATTGCATTTGGAAGCTGTGTTGTAATGAGTCTCTGTGGAAGTTGTGGATGGTAGCCTACATGCTGTGTTCAGGGGGATTAGTGTCACAACTCCAACTCGTATCACATGAACAGCCACATCAGGTGAAAGAGGAAAAGAGGGCCTACATTTTGAAGCATTGTGTGGCTGTAGAAGGAAATCTGTTTTTCCTTTAGGAATAATCCCCAGACTAACATCACAGAGAGGGTAAGTCAAGGGAAAACTCAATTTTCTATGAAACCTAAACTGTGAACAAACCAGAGAAGACACCAAAACAAAGTCTGAAGCGTTGTGACCCGTTTGCACTTTGGTTGATGTTCCTGCAGTGAAGCCAGGGCTGAAGAAGCAGCACACACATTTAAATGGCTCTGGCCTTTCGTCGAGCTTTTTTCTGACCAGAGCCATAAAGATGTGAATTAACAGTCAGGCATTAAATGTAAACTTCATATTGAGATTTAACTAATAAACTATAAAACATCAGTCCAGATTTTTTTAAGAACATTTGGAGATAGATATGGATGAAGTTGGCAGTTTATAATTAGGACCCCATCTATTATTTTTGACTTGTGTCTATAAAGCTGAAACAGATGTGGTTATCAGTGGATCTTCAGAGCTAATTCTATAAGCAGAATATATTAAAGCTCGATTTTTCTGTCTTATTTAACAATAAACTGAATAAGTTTGTTTTTTGAGACTTAAGTGACGTAACCTTCATTGACAGCCAAACCACAACTAAAGCACGTTAAATTACAGGCATGTCACACGGTGCGTTCACTGACTAACCGGCTTCTGCTGATTAATCCCTGTTAAACTCTTCAGATTACACACGAGTTAGTTCGATTTATAGGTTTCACTTGTCACCTTTTCTGCTGATGGCAAGAACGAGAACGTAAAAGCTGCTCTGGTTTACATATTTCATATCTGCTTATACTGAGCTGCACTGAACCTCAGAGTACATGAGCCACAGGAAGCCTGGAAGCCAATCATGGAGCAGGACTTGGGTATGATTAACAGCTGTCAGTAATGCTGGTATGTACTTATTGTTAGACCTGCACATGTATCCGTTTCATGTACTTATTTTTAAATGTAAGAAAGAAGTTTGCTTGAGGCATTTTCTGTTTGATAAACAGTTAAAATTACCAGTGAAGACACCAGAAATGTCCTTTACATAAATATTAATGAATTTATTTCGGTGACTGCTGCTCACACTTCATTGCTTTGGTAATCTGTGTAATCTGTGCTGAATATTAACCTGCCAAAGAGCAGCAGAAACAGCACAGGCAAACTGTTAATGAGGAAGCCGTTATCCTCGGATTCTAATTAAACTGTAAAAGCTTAAAATAGGTCCAGTGCTGTATAATACAGAGCTGCATAACATGCAGCAAAAGTCGTGCTGAGCCTCTAACTTCATCTCGTTATGTCAGAGGTTTAACTCGGCCCTAACAGAGTTAATCCCGTCTGCATTAACCGTCAGATTACCACCTGATGACCCCTCCGTGGCCTCAGCACCACTCCTTATCTACTTTGTGGAGCGTCCTCAGAGCAGCGGGTGACGCCTCAGTGAATAAATAATGATGCACATGAAACTCCCAATGAAGAGATGGAAAGTTACTGGGACTCAAACCTACTGACTGTAACAAACAGAAATCAGGTCTTCTGTAACACAATCTTTGGCAAATGCAAAATTAAAGCTGCTGAGAAGATGAGACATGTCTTATTCAAGTTCCTGTGACACAGCAGCCGCCAACGTACTCAATGCAACATTTAAAACAGCAGGGGAGTGATATCAGTCATGGATTGGCCTCCCCAGTGCCCGGACCTCAGGATTACTGAAGCAGTGTGGGCTCATCCTACATCCTTTTATTACACAGTTTAAAACCAGGTATTCTATAAATGCACAGTATACATGTTCAAAGGTTGAATATGGCACAAAATATAAGTACTTTCTTTATTTAATCTTATTATTCTGTAAATATCTACTTTTATTTCAAGTGCTGAAACTCCTGATACTGTGTAGATTCAGCGTTTTATTAATATTTTGATCTACAAAACCAACATTTGTTTAAAAAATATTCAATCATCAGAATCGATGACCTGATGTCAGTTTTCTGTCGACTCGTTTCTGCACCGCTTGCTTTTGTCTTATTTCTGATTCTGCCCCCTCATATTGTCAATTTTACAATCTTTACAGCGTTGTGTTTTTCACAGCTGAACGACCTCCCAGATTTCCTCAGTGGGAAGCACCAGGAACGCTGCCAGCACATACGGATCGTCTACGTCACCGAAAAACCTGCAGCGAAGCAATGCAGTTTGTTAAAGAGAGACAAGAAAGAGGGGCTTCCTCCTGCTGCCCTGCCCTCTCGCAGAAACAGCCACTGTCCTGAAATAACAAGCACATTACAAGGTAACGAGACAGTTTGTGTGATTTAAAGAGTCTACTCAACGCTAACATACTGAAGTTTACTTTTGTAAGAAGTGTCAGAGACATGTGGATGGTTTCATCAGAGATCTGATCCTTTGGAAAGACTTAGTGGGGTTTATGTGTCGTCTTTTTTCTTTATCTGTAACTCTAACCATCCTGTGTGTCCATTTCCTCCACAGGATTTTCCACAGAGAGGTGAGTAAAACACACACACGTACACACACACTTCAGAAGCATGTTTTATTTTAGGATACTCACACATGAAGGGTTTTAAGTCCTCCCTGCAAGCACATTATGTAACACCAGCATTGAATTTGGTTATAATAATTTCAGAAGCTGCAGAGTGTGCAGGAGTGAGGCAGGTAGTGAAAGTTTGTGTGGGGACTTCAACACTAATGTGGTTCTCTGTTGTGAATGTGTTAATAACTGAGCCACTTTACCTGAGTATGTAATGACCATCTTGGTGTCTCAGGTAGCTCATGACTTATTTACTCCAGGGACTAGTTTACCTGCTGCTCATTAACATGTTGATACTCCAGTGTTGCTCCTCAATAACACACCTGTAGAGCTTCATCCACACACCAGGTAGCAGGTAACACCCACCGTACTCTTTCTGGCACTGCTGGTCCATAATTTATCCTCTTTAAGCACTGATGGTTGAATTGTAGAGATGTGCTTTCCAAACATGTTTTATATCCAGAAAGCATGAGAACTGAGAACTGCTCTTTTTCTGGTGGACAGTTTGCATTTTTACTTGATGGCATCCGGTGCACTGATCCTCCTTGAGTTCTTCTGTGGATGAGGCAGGAGTTGGAGGAAGTAACAGATTTACTGTTGCCTGGTTACAACAAAGTACTGACAGACACAAATAGCATAAAATGTAAAAGCTGTCTCACGCTAATGGTTCCTGCTGTTCGGTTGTGCTCACCCCCGGGAGGTCATTAAACATACACACTTGTCTTTCACTGCCACCACCCAAACTTCAGACTCCTTGTAAAGTTGAACCTAAGGACGAGCTGACAGCATGAAGTCTCATGAGCACAAATATCAAGACTGTGTGAAGACAGCTCTTTCTGTTTTTGAGCTGGAACATTTGTGCATGAAAAAACAATAAATTTGTGAGATCATGAGGCCTACAAATGGAACTATCCCAAAGTAAACCGTATTTTAGAGGTTTATTTGGCTCTAATGTGACCTAATTTACTACATAAACCTTGTGTTGTGTTCAGGTAGACTTCCAACTAGCAACCAAAACCATTAAGTGATCTTGAAGGTGGTTTTAATTGTTTTGTGCAGTAATTCAGCTGGAATATGACATGAACTCACACAGTTGATGATGCAGACACTTCACAGAAACCATAAACCTGATGTCTACACCGTTTCTTCTCTTCAGCAGCCAGTGGAGGAAAGAGGAGCTCCCCCCAGTGTTAAAGCACACCCGCTCAGCCTCATGCCCAAACCCAGAGACTCTCGGCCTCATGAGAGTCCCGCAGCCTCCCCCCTTTTACTCCCCCTCGGTCTCACCAGCCTCATCGCTATCACCCTCAGAGGAAAGCCTGAAGACCCTCGAGAGTGGTCAGGTATAAGCGGGCAGTTGTTCTGATGAGGAACTACTCAGATTACTCTGAAGTAACTTCCATGAAGGTCACACTTCTCTGTAAATTTGGTCGAGCTCTTTTTTGCGTCATGACCCCGCCGCTGTGCTGTTGCAGTTACAAAGGAAGATTGGTTTGGTCCTGTCTCGCCTGCTGAGACGAGGCTGCATTGACAGAGAGGAGGAGCGGGAGGCGGAGCTGCACCTGTACGCCGTCTCAGAGAAGTCCAGACTTTTCCTCCAACTGCAGAGCTTATGGAACAGCTTCAGTATTGTGAGTGAAGACTGTCTATGAAGAACATTTAACACATTGACTGTTAGCTTTAGAATCCTGTGGAGTTTTGAAGTAGATAATGCCACAGTCTGCAGGTTATGCATAGCATGTGTTCTGTGATGATGTGGACAGATAAAACATGTGCAGACACATAAAACGGGGATTAACTAAAGGCAAGCTGTTTGTGACATACACACAGAAGGGTAATCAGAGAAGTGGGACAGCTGGGAGAACGAGACACAACTGAGCTAAATCACAGAGGATGAGACAAAAGAAGCAAAACTAAAAGCAAACACAAGGAACAACTATTAAAATAAAGCAGGAAGTGAGACACAACTTAACAGGGGGCCAAGAAAGACAAAAAGGGGGTACTAAAGGGAACTGATCACCCTAAAGTGATCTGTAACTACACTGAGAACTAGTTTAGTTATAACGATAAAGAACTAATACCAAGAACCAGAAGATCAGAAAAGCTCATAAACACAAAGAATATACAAAACAAGACAGAACAGGAAGTATAAAACATTTCTCCAGAAAATGTGTCTGATGCTGTCTGTGTTTGTGTGTTCAGAGGTCCACCCTGTTGTTAGATCCGCTCTACAGAAGGAGAAACTGCACTTCATCGTCTGCTCCTGCCATCAGGTAACAAACTGCTTGGTGTAGACTGCAGACACACAACTTCCTGCTTGTCCAGTCAGAATAAAGTTCACAGGTCACTTTGTTACTGTGGAAACAGAAACTCGCTCATAGAGTATACTGGACATAGCCGCTGTGACGTCACCCACTAGTTTTGGGCTCCACTCTACTGATTAGTGCTGCGGATACTCACTGAGACTGACAGTATACTAGCTCCCCACAAAGCTCCAGCTCAGTGACTGCAGTTAGGTTAGCTGAACTTAAATCTAGCAGATTTTTTTTACGGCACATACAATATTTGCATACATGTGCATTTGTTTAGTTTACATTTGAGTGGAGCTTTATTAATGAGACCATGAAAGGTTTTTAATGAGCTGAAATATAGCTGAAATAGTGCTCATATTCCAATATAAAGATTTATATAAAAACATTTCCAGAGATTTTGACCTGCTCTGTGGATCCTTCTCTGAGCCTTGAAGGTTCATCGTAGAGACAGGCTGTGACGAGTTTAGGCTCATTTAAACTTGTTATTGCTAACAGGCTCAAATGTTGGTGTTAATGATGATGTTGTGCTTAAATCCGGTGTTTTGTGTGAAGCTGGGAGCGGACGGCTCACCTGTTTGGCCAGCTGAGCGCCGAGCTCCTGCAGGATGGGATCAGTGTGGAGAGTATGTACCTGCTGTTGCAGGAGCTGAGGACCGCCGCTACACGCAGTGTTATGCTGCGCCGGCTCTTCTGGAGGGTAAGGCTTATAAAACCTGCACGGCGGCGTATGTTTGACGTGCAAAATGTATCAGTGAGCTGTAGTGAACGACTCATTTTCTGTTATCTAGTCCAGTGAGGTGTGTACTTTCCTGCTCCGCACTCTGGAGGGATGTCTTCACGGCCACCAGAGGCTCGGTGGTCTCTACACAGCAGATCAGCTCCTGTAAGCCCCGTTTGTGTGACCCAGCCATTGTTCACAGGCTCGACAGAGGCAAGATCTCAGATTCAGATTCATGAAGCTGTTCCTCTGACTGTGTATTCAACATAGAGATTACGGCGGTGATGTGCAAGCTGTGAACCTAACCTGCTCACTGGCAGGTTTTCTCTCTCTGCATCCTCCTGTCCAGCCTGAAGCAGTTTCAGCTCCTCATTCATAAAGTTGATAATAAAGAACATGTAAAGAGCTAAAGTTTACATTATAGTCCCACTAATGTTTGCACTTATCAGTACAGAGGACAGAGAAGACAGGTCCTGCTATTGTTGAGTGCGGTTATGCCAACAACACAAGTATTCACAGGATTCAGTTTGTTTAGGAACAAATCCAGGGTGAGCCGATGAAGTCTGTGATCTTACCTAAATCACTGAAAGCATCCATCTGCATATGCGATATTTCTAGTAATAAAATATTAATAACCGCAGGTAATGTCTTTCTTACCTTATGTTGCTATGACGATGGTGATGAGCATGTGACTAAAGCTCTGCTGTTTGTGTTTCAGACTGAGCTCTCTGATTGTCGACACGCTCGCCATCATGTTTAGAGAGACGGAGGTCGAAGCCGCCAGACTCAGCCTGCTCTCTGCCAAAAAGTAAACAGAATGCTGTGTGTGTGTGTTGCCCTTTGGTAAAACAGTCCTCATTTCAAGTATGCTGAAATATCTGTTAGCCGCTCCTGTAAAGGCCGAAAAGGAGCTTAGACTGGAATACAGACATTTTTTTTATGTATCTACAAGTGAGGGATCAGCATCTAAGGAAGGTATTACACTAATTGACACTGTGATGATACACTGTGACAAAGGGGACTACGAGATACACCTGGGGCTTACAATCAAATGAAATTAATACAGGACACATTAAGAATAAATGGAAAGGGAACACTGGAATACCACACAAGGCTGGAGTTCATGGTGAACATCAGTCATTTAAAAACTGGGACAAATCTGAATCATACAGGCTTGAACGATAGATGGACATTAATGACGCCAGTGTGATGGAAAAAACTGAATCAGTCTGAGATCCAGAGGAGTCTTTATTGTTTTATTTATTTTTCTTTGTTGAAAATGGGAGAAATGTACACTTGAGTCGTGGCTCATAGACTGATGTGTCCCCAGTGTGTTTATGTTTATCTATTAAAAATAATAAATAAAATTGAGAAAATAATTAATGTGATTATTCTCAAGGAGATTTTCTATCGTTTCTCTGGTTGCAGCTGGAGCTGCTTTCCTTTGCTGTAGTCCAGTGAAACCCAGAGAAAAGTTAGCAAGCTCATATCAAGGTGTTAGCACACCTTCCCTTTTATGCATTAACTGTTGTCTCCCTGCAGAGGCGCACTGGCCTCCCAAATGCTGCTTGCCTTAATATGTGACCCTCAGCCACAAACTCAGAGCGGAGGATCTCTGAGACACTCAGAGGTGAGCTGCTCTCTGCACAAGTGTCTGATCAAGTGTTTTTCATGTGCCTTCGATGAATTAAACCTTGTGTCTCTGACAGCTTCGGGCCTTACTCGCTGAGTATCTGGACACTGCCGCCTCTCTGCTCTTTGAGCTGCTGCTCGTGGGCCATGTGGTGAGTTTGATTAAGTGTACAACAGCTGTGAATAAAATGTGTTTATGCAACATGTCAGGCTCTCCTGCTAAACAGTGGTCCAAGAAAGCTCTGAATATCCACACAAAAAACAGTTTTTCTTCAACTCTTTGTGTTTCAGACCAGCAGGTGTGTCTCTGCTGACAACTTCCTGTCTGTCGGTTGGATCCTCAGAGTCCTGCAGCCTCATCCCCACCTGGTAAAGATCTCGTCAGATTTAGCTCTGATTTCTGCCACAATGATAAGAGTAACTCCAACGCTGATCCTCTGCCCTCGTAGCTCTCTTTCATTGGTTACCAGGTCCAGCAGGTGGTGCTGGTTCTGACGAGCCTGCAGGAGTCAGTCCCGAGTCCCGTTCAGTCCGTCCTGCTCTTCCAGCGTCTCCATCTCCTGCTGGCCTGCCTGCAGTACAACAGCCAGCTGGCTCAGCACCTGCGCTCACACTTCAGAGAGGAGTTCAGGTATGCTCAGGACAGTCACTAAGTACATACGTGCTTCTTAGAAATGCATAAATGCTCCAAAGTCTGACAGCTCAGATCGGTTTCTGTCCTGCAGATACTCTGTGATGCCGTCGGGCTCTGAAGAGCAGCTGCCGCCTCACTATCCCATTAGCCAACCCACTCTGAGACTTGTCGAGCACATTCGGACTCTTATACTACTCAGGTGACTGAACACCAGCGTGCTCCTAACCTTCACGTTACACACAGGTGTCCTCAGTGAAGGAAGCAGGATTTGTCCTCAGGATGCTCTGCTAAAAGTTTCTGGATTATTATTTATCACAGACTTACTATTACTGCAGAAAGAGAGATGTGGATATATCCTGACCTGTAAAGACTCTTCAGATGATGGGCACTCGTAATAAACTGCAGCTGTTTTAAAAGCAGCTTTTATTTAGTTATTTACTTGCTTCTCCTAAGCACATACTAAAGAAACCACTGTGAGGGACTCCATGGTTTGAAGCTGTCTGCCCATCGCTATTTTGATTTCCTGCAACCAGACGTGAATTTCTTGGACTGTCTGTTTCATTTTTAACTCAGAAAGACAACATTTGCTGATATAGGACAATTCAGTTTAAATTAATAAACAAAACTCCCCTCAATTCAACTTCTTTATATAATTTTGGAGTTCTGGTGGCTAAAATAGATGTTAAAATGTTATAGTCCACACATGAGATGAGATGAGAGATGAGATATACTTTATTAATCCCGAAGGAAATTATGGGTTACAGCAGGCAGCATGCTAGTTGGCGCATGCGCACTTACAAAGGAACCTTCCGACCAAACATACACAGACATCACATAGGGAACATGAGGTGAGAGGAGGAGAAAAAACTCCACCCAGACTGAACTCCTAATGGGAGAACAATTTGAGAACAGGAAAAAAAAAACACCTCAGCACAGAAAAGCAGATAAAACATATGAACACCATGTAACACGTGACAAGCAGTGGGGGTGGGTAAGGGGTGAGACAAGTGGGCCCATCCAGACGCAGCATC
>VUQR01017093.1:0-16987 GCA_015108515.1 Hemichromis elongatus
TTATAGTATTTCTGCTAAACCATAGTATTTCTGCTAAATCATAGTATTTCTGCTACTTTATAGTATTTCTGCTACTTTATAGTATTTCTGCTACTTTATAGTATTTCTGCTAAACCATAGTATTTCTTCTACTTTATAGTATTTCTGCTAAATCATAGTATTTCTACTACTTTATAGTATAGTAAAGAAGTACTTTTGATAGAACTTTAGCTGGAGCAGCTTTTTTTCAGCCGACTGTTTTGCTTGTTCAATATTTTTTGCTAATTTATACAATTCTGAAAAGTTTTTGTGATTTTAACAACTTCTTTAATATGGACCTCAGTTTCTTCACCTGCCTTTTGCTCAAAGTTCAGCTTCTTCCCATCTCTTTAACAGGATTTTCAGCCTCTTCACCTCTCTTCTGCACACATTTCAGCTATTTCACATCTTTTCAGCACAACATTTAGCTCTTCATCTTTCAACAGACGTTTCAGCTTCTTCTCCCTTTTTCAGCTAAAAGTTCTGCTTCTTCAGCTGTTTTTTTGCAGGTTTAGCATCTTCAGCTGTTTTTGGCAGACAGCTTCAGCTGTACAGCATCCACTCTGCATTTTCGCAGGAAATGCAACTTTTTCTAGTTAATCTATATTTCTCTCCTACACTCTGCCCAGAAAACTGCAGTGTATTAAGTCGTAGTGTTAACACTGGGGATGTCTATCGGCAACAGGTGCTATGGTGTAATGACATTTTCTGTCTTTTTTTCACACTGTTGTTAATCAGTGTTGTGAAAAAATACCAGAGGAAGGAATAGCAATAAGCAGTCAATCATCAAACATGTCTTTATTTTGTCACAATGATGTAAATTATTGTGACAGGAATATAAAAAAAAAAAACAGAAATAGCTTCTGTAAACTGTAATAATAATCTCTTAAGCCTTTTAAAAATAACTGAGTTCACAGGAGAAAGGAAGAAGAAACCAACAGAGACTGAGCTGTAACAGAAGACAAAGAAACTGTTCTGAGAGAGGAATGTCTGAGTGGGAAAACAATCAGATTTCATTGCTGGGGTGTGTTTTGACATCTTTTTTGCAATTGTTTACTGCAGCGAGATCATGGTGCAACATCCCTTTGGATAGATTAACTTAAAGAGAATCACATTATCTGCTGTTGGAAAATTTGCAGGGTCATCATTATCAGAAACTAGAGATCCATCCCTTTTATTTCACACACTGTCACAGTCATATGAAATATTTTACTGGAATCTATGAATTCCAATGTGACACTAAGGACACCCCATGATTGCCAAACCACCTTTAGAAGCAATAACTTAAAGAAATCATTTTCTGTGTGGATAGTCTCTTGCATCATTCTGAGCACCTCTTTAAAACCTTACTTCAATTCACTGAGGTCTGTGGGCGTTAATTCATGCATAGTTTTCTTAATGTCCTGCCACAACATTTTAAGGTCGAGGTCTGGACTTTTTCTGAACCAGTGCAAGACCTTGATTGTTTCCCTTTTCAACCATTCTCTTGTTCCTTGGGATCATTGTGCTATTATATGACCCAATTTCAGAAAAGCTTTGGCTGTCGGACAGATCGTCTCACATCGGACTTTAAAATACTTTGGTACACAGAAGAGTTCACTGTTGACTCAGTGACTGCAGAGTACCATGGTTTTGTGGCTTCAAAAGAGGCCTCCAAAAATCACCCTTCCCCCACCATGCTTGACAGTTGTTTAAGGTGCTGATATGCTGTGTTTACTTATCATGATCTCATCTGTCGACAGGACATTGTTCCACAAGACTTATTGTTAGTTCAGATGCACGTTTACAAGCCGAAGCCGTCACATTCTTATAGGCAAATGAGGCTATCTCCTGACAGTTCTTTGAAAAAAGCAAAACTTGTTCATATGCGTTCCTATTTTAACTGCACCGTTGTGAACTTTAACATTTATAATGGGACTGAGGCCTATAGAGTCTTAGATGTAACTCTTGAGTTTGCAGTTTCTCTGAGCATTGAACAAAGTGGTCTTGGGGTGAACTTGCTGCAACAACAAGTCTTGTTCCAGAAGGATTGACATTAAATGATTAAAGTTTGCAGTAGAAAAATTGGGTGTTGTGGAACAAGATTTACATAGTTTAACCAAAACTACTACCAAAACTAAAAACAGATGTGAAAAAAATCATTTCAGTTAACTAAAATCAAAGTAAAAACAAGACATTAAAAAAAACGTAAAAACCATTGTGAAAAGGTGAAACCATTTTTGTGAACTTTGAAAAATAACTAAAATAAAATAACGATGTATTGGAAATATTGCTAGTTTTCATCTCTTTTAGTTTTGTATACATTACAACTTGCTCGACCAGGTTGTGAAAGACATGTTTATTGAGACTCTGGATTTCTACAATACTATGACACACCATCAGTTAACTGCTTAAAAAAGTTCTGTTTTTTTATTGTAATACCCATACTAATTTCCCCCAAAAAACTAATCTTTTATACTCAAACAATAAAAAATAACGTGAAATAAACTCATGCCAAAAGACAGTCTGTTTCCAAAGACTCACTTTTGTAAATTCCCAAAAAAGTTTTGGTTTCTTCCTCACTCATTTGGTAATTCGCCATTCATGATAACCATTTGAATTCAGTTGTTTTCATTGTATCATTAAATACAACCCTACTAAAGGTGTGGTTGCTTTGAATGCCAGCGATAGTAGCCTGTAGCTTGTAGCAGTCTGAAGGCTTCACTTGTGGTGATTCGAGTCACTGAACAAAACCATCAGACTGTTTGTGTGGTGTTGGTGCCTTTTGGAGCATTTTTAAAGAAATTATCTAACAAATATCATAGTTTGCTGTGTAGTCAATCATAACAACAGCCCATCAAAAGAGGTCTTCACCGAGGTAAAATAAAGTATCTTATTTCCAATTTGCCTTTAATAAGAAGGTCTATTTCTGTGTGACTTATAAATACAGATTGTGAATGCATCCCATTAATCAGGCTTGCTAATATGGCTCTAAAATATCAAATGGTGCAGCCTTAATAATGTGTTATACTATATTATTGTGCCTTTGTCAATTCCACGTCTTTGTTTTGGTTCCCATTAATCTATCTGGGCAATGTAGTTTGATCACATTTACTCTATTTGTGTCTTGGGTTTCTCCTGATGTTTCCTACCAGGTGTTTCTTAGTTCTTGTTCTTCCTGCTTTTAGTGTTATAACAAACAGCATAAGGCTACATTAACAGCTGCTACACTTTCAAGTCTCATTTCAAGGTGAAACCTTGGTTATGTGGGATAAAGAGAGAGAGAAAGAGAGGGGGGGCTAAAATCAAGGTGAAAAGATCTAACTCTTGTTATTATGCTACACTGTTACGATGCTAAATTGTTGCAGCATCATTTTAAATAAACTTTAACTAAAGGCCATTCTCCACCATTTTTCTCCACCTATGCCTGCAAAGTAGTGCATGTTTGTTAACAATGTTGGAGAAAAAAAACCCTTCAAAGCTTTTTAAAGTCCTGATTCGTGTCAGGAATGTAGGCCAGAGAAATTATAATGTAGAAAGGGTAGAGCTCACCGTTGGCCTAGTCACTCAATCCAAAAATAATGACAACTAAGGGATTTTGGAGAGGTTTCTGTCCAAAAGGAAACCAGGCCAGCTTGCACACGCCACAATCCCCCCCTGTGGAATGCTGTGACCCATGCGACCTATACGCTGTGGTTTAAGGGTGTGTGGAGGGGGAGACCACACTCATTTGACACAATGACCAAATCTGCTCACGTCAAACATGTGCAGGTCAAAAACATTTCCCTTTGACAACAGAAACAGTGCTTGATGAAATTCAGACTCAGCATTCTTCTAGCATGGAAGCAAATGTTTCTAAACCAAGAAATCAATGTGCTAAACTGCATATGCATTACAAAGAGGCTGCACTTCACTTTACGTCAGCAGAAAAGACAAAGGGGGGGAGGAATCAGATAAAAAGGAGACGAAATCCTGGTACCGGTAATTTATGATAACCGCTTCCCAAAGGAGCCGTTATGAACTATCTTCAGTGCGCTGGAGAGGTTTGAAACTTTAGCAGTGAGTGCACTTTTGGATGTCAAATTGGCAGTAAAAAAGAATACTTCATCTTTAAAAGACAATCAGCCAAACAGCTTGTTGATGACAACGATGTGTATATAGTCAGCTTTCAATTACTAAAACGATGTTTGACACGGTACAAAAAATTGATTAAAAAGGCGTTTCTTGTTCTGTGACCTTATTTAGCTTCTCATCTTGAATTCATGGTTAGATGATGAGATCATGGTCACATTTGGCCCCTCTCTTTTCAGCTTCTTGCGAACACAAAACACGCAATTGTGCTACAAAAAGAGAGCAACTGTGAAGAGTTTGGAAAAGACTGTAGGTGTCAGTTGGCAGACATACAAACAAGCTCAAACTCATTTGACAATTGAGTATTTGAAAATTTAGACAATGAGGAAACCTTTATTGTTCCAAATTATTGCTTCTTAGACATCCAATAGTTGTCTTATCTTAAATCTATAAAGTCAGGATGACAAAGAATCCAATGCATTTTGGGACTGGTCTTCCTGCATTTCTTCAATTGCATAGTCCTTTAGTATTCTTACGGACTTCATTTATAAAAAAGTATCAAGTAATCCATGCTACATGCAGCATATATAAAGACAAATGAAATGCCCTAAACCTAACCATTCTGTATTGACAGCTGCAGACTGTTGTTCTTTGCGATTACCACAACCAGACAAACATACCCCAGCAGCAGGGATCTATGCACAAGACTAATGTTTACAAAGACAGGAGAGAAGGTCTGTTTCAGTCAAACAGACCAGGGCAGACTTTTCCTGGCTATTAGCAAGAGACAAGAGAACAAAGGGTTTCCTACAGCCAGCCCACCAGAGCCAAAGTGCTTCACTGCACTTTGAGAGATCCATCGGAGAAGGTCCACAGAGAGCCTTTACAAGAAAATGACTTAATAATGTATGCACTCATTTAGGGTTTAACTTTAACTTTCTTTCTAAGAAACAAACACACAAATATACACATACACAAAGGCAGTTACAACACCCATTTCCCAAAATGCTGTGTAAAATATAAATGAAAACAGCTATGATTTCTGATCTTACGTCACTACTTATAAACCCCTATTTTACTCACAACAGAGCTTAGAAAACATATATTAAAAAAAATTTTAAGCTAAGACATTTTACAATTTCATTAAAAAAAAATTTGAATTTTTGGTAGCAACATCTCTTGATAAACAAAAGACTAAAAATCTTAACTGGTATTAAAACAAAACACCTGTACATTTTGCAACTAACTGGGTTAAGTAGCACGACCGGGTTTAAAAAGCACATTTAGAGAAGGACACTTTTCTGGAAGTAAAGATGGGCAAGGGTTGACCAACCTGCCAAAAAACGGGCATTCTGTCATTGTGATCACTACATGTTCACCATGCAAAGAAAAACACATATGTGAACATGCAAAAATGACACGAGTTCTCTGGGAAAAAGCTAATTAAAAAGAAGCCTGCATCTCTGATGGTATGGGCGTGCATTAGTGTATATGAAAATAGCACCTTGCACGACTGGAAAAGCACAGGTGTTCTCAGTTGCCAGACATTTACAGACTGTGAGTATAGTACCGGTTTATAAGATTGGCAAATCTTTGCATCTCTTTTACATTTAACACAGCATCCCAACATATTTAGAATTGGGTTTGTATTTTACTGCTACAGGATCCTGTACAAGAGCCTAAGTTTGCCCGATACTGTATTCTGCATACTGAGGTCATGTTTTTTCCTGCATCTGGTGACTGGATTTCCCTATTTTCCTATTTCCAAGCAGTTGCCTTAAATAAGACCTTTTACCAAGCAGGAGCTGAACAGTAAGATCTGACTTAAAGGTCAAACTGGACTTGCAGAGTTTAATATAACAATGCAACAGTACATAAGACATTTTAGAACCATTCTTAATAGAAAACATTGAACTTCTGGGCAATTGCCTGTGCAACTATGAATTACATTTATAAAATTATTTTGTAATCATTGCAGTGTAACATACCTGTAGGTCAAAGAATTTGCTGTACCTTCTGTAGATGACATGGGAAGTGGTGTCTGAGTAAGTAACATTGATAAGGTACACCTACAGAGAAAAGAACAAACAAAAGAAGCCCATTAGGAACAATGTCACTTTATCAGAGACATCATGGCACCGTCTTACCCCTTTTTGACTTTACTTTAAAGGATCGTCAAAGGTCAAATAAATTCATTATATTTTTCTTTGTCTGTCACACATTGGAAAGCCATCAGGGGGTCAATGAGAGGGCCAATAGATTTCAAGCACTGTGTCATTAAAAACAAGCATATTGAATTACTCTTGTGTATTTAAGTGCAGCTGAGTGAATGCAGCTGATTCAAATATTTCACAAGTACAAATACTGACTGCAGTGGTTTAATAAAGGATGTATCGGTAAGCCTGTTTTGTCATACAATTTCTTGTTATTTTCCTTCCTGTATATGCATTGGACTCTCTTAGAACCTAGCTTATTCTTTTGTGCTTTACATTACCAGTGTCAACGTAGGTCCACTGTTTGCAGGGAAAAATTTGCTTCCGTTGTGTCAACTTCTGCCAGTTCTTTCACCACAAAAGATAACAAGGAAAGGAAGTGCTTACTCACACTAAAGCGCAAACAGGAGTATCCTTACCTTGGCTGGTCATTTACAAAATACTCCCAAAATAAATGCTTTATTTACCTCAACAGTAAAGAGCCCCAAAACAATTGCGCACACCCTGAGGTTCGGAAACAGATGGCTACACCTAATACATTTTCGTCTAAACCCATGGCACAGAGTGTTTACAAAAGCATCATTTACACATATGGTGGCAAGCTGCAAGGACATCAGTTACTAGTTTGAAATGAAGTCTTCTTTCTGCAAACTGTTTATTACAAAAGAGTTTTCCAGCAGCTCGCTAATTAGACACAGACAGCCTGACCAAACTCTCTCAGATTAGGCAACAGCACGGTTCATTTCAGAAGCGGAGGGAGTTGCAGAATATTACCAGAATATTAATTTGCCATCTGGAGAAGCTGGGACTGGGAATTAAACCACTAACCTTGCAATTAACAGATGGGTACTCTAAAGCTTAAGCCACAGCTGCCAAGGTAATATTTTATGTCCATCCATTCGCTTCTGCTTATCCTTTTTCAGGGTCGGAAATAGTCATGCAACTGAAAAATACCTGTGTGGTTTCGGAAAGGGAGCATACACGAGAAACCACACATGACACTCACTAACTGAACGCACAAGGATATTTACTGAGGTATTCACACTTTGGCACAATCAGATCCATTGTATATTTGTTTGTTTCAGCTTTGCATTTTTTTTAATCAGTTTCAGTGTTTTAGTCTTTTTAATCATTGTATTATGATGTTCTTTGTCAGGAGTAATTTGTAATACCAAATTGCAACACAATCACATTTTGTGAAGACTGTTGACTCACAGTCATGCCGAAATCCCAAGCCATAATAAACAGATGCACCAAAGTCTCATCAAGCTGGGTCGAATACCGTATTTTTCGGACCATAAGGCGCACTGTATAATAAGGCGCATTAAGCGAAACAAAACAGTCAGATAAATCAAACTTTACTCAACTCATTCTTCCTGCTTCCTCCACTTCCATGCCATTGATTCATTAATGTTGGTTTCTCTTGCACCTGCTCTATTCCCATGATGTTGCAGTATATTAGTGACTAACCTCGCATTGTGGATGAATTATCTCAGTTGTTCCCCTGACTTTAGTTTGGTCCGTTTACAGCATCCTACCATGCGATTGCATTTATGTTATGCTAACATAGCTGTGCCGCTTGCGATCACATAGCACATCATTATATACCACTTAGTCCAACTTTAATACAAATGTCACTGCTGTTTAGTTATCTGTCTTCATTTATGTTGGAAATGATAGCAGAAATCTCTCAGTCAGAACATGGTATATCATGTTTAGAGCTAACTTCCTGCTAACTTCTAACTCTGTTAAATTTAATAAATTCTGTTTTCATGTATGCCTGGGTGTTAAACTTAATCGTTACACCTGGTAAAGCAGTAACGCTGATCATTTTATTAAAGATGAAAGAATTTGGTCAGCTTTTAACTCTCAGTAATGCCACAGTGTTCGTTTGACTTTGGGACCTGAAGCGGAGTTTAGGACCCGGATTACTCAGCGAGGCTCCTGACTACGGTAGCCATAATGCTCCGACAATCCATCAAGCAGTGCGGCTTCGTAGCTTACCAAAGTCGTACTAAAATATTTTTTGACAGATTTTTGAGCACCATGTACCACATAAAATCAGTTCGAGGTCAGTAAGCACAACTAGAATTCATACATAAGGTGCACCACATTATAAGGCGCACTTTCGATTTTTGAGAAAGTTAAAGGATTTTAAGTGTCCTGAAAAAATATGATAAATTGACCAAACTGACAAAGACAAAAACTAAAGAAATTTCATGTTTCTTCTTCTTTAACGAGGAGGTTGAGTTAACTAGAAAAAACACTGCTTAATTTCCAGACTACATGCATATTGCATATTTGCATTCTTCTTTTCATGTTTAGCTTAGCTCAGAGTGATTGCGTAAGTCTGTTGTTCCTGCAAATGCATGAATCTGTGGGAGTTTAAATACCATGATTGGTAGTCACAGCTCACAAAAATGTACTTAATGTAAATGTGTAAGTATCGAGTTAGCAGGACTATTCATACAGTAAACAAAGGACTTGTGATTGGATTTCACCTCTCCTCTACCATAAGTACCCTTTGTAAGTATATGTAAACAAGGCTTAGTTGCTATGTACTCTTTGGTGCCACTGCTACAACTGCCTGGAAGGAAGTCACACTTGGACAGTTGAGACAAAAGACAAAGGGCTACTTCTTTCCTCTCTCAAAACCGGATAAGCATTCCAGTTGCTTAGCTCATATATAATGAGATTCCCTCTGGGGGACTTCCAGTCAAACCTCACCTCCGGCTTTAATCCCAAGAGAAAAGGTCTGTGCCCTGTCTTAAGCTGCCTTTGGGACCCTCCATCAGCAGAAGATGGGTGATTCAATTGATCCCAACTCTCAGGTTAATTAATCCAATTGGACCTGATGGACTAATTGATTTGTTGCTGTCCCACTGAGACATGGTAAAACTGTTATGTCTCAAAAGTTCTGATTACTCAAGCCAGTGAGATTACATTAAGGCCAGAAAGTCCACAGCTTTACAAGCAGCTCTTAGAGACTATAATAAATGGCAAATTTAGAATCCTAACATGTACAGAATGAGATTAACTCAGAAAAATTTACAGTTGCATGTAAGCATATTAATATTTTCTAAAGGAGCATTTGTTTAAATAATGCAGCTAGTTTTAATGTCAAGTAATTAACTATAAATCAAAGCACAGGAAAAATGCACATTTTGAGTTTGTGAATGACAAATCACAGGATTCTAGGATTCATCACTTTTCATGCCAATATCTAAAATGTCTGGGTATTCAATTGTATTTACATAGCACCAAATCATAACAACAATTACCTCAAGGTGCTTTATAATATACAGTAATACAAAGAAAACCTGCAACAATCAGGAAACCCCCTATGAGTGAACACCTAGTGAAAGTCCCTTTTAACAGGAAAAAAAACTCTGGCAGAACCAGGTGATGGCATTGCTATCTAAAAATTGTCCATTTCCAATAATCATTGTTGTTAATTAGGAGTGGGTTTCAATAATCGATTTTCCGATTAAAATTGATTTTAGCTTTAATAAAGCAATATCAATTCATTAAAATCCTGAATTGATTTTTTAATATAAATTTATTTTGCACGAAACAACAGAATCTCAAGTTAAACCTCACAAAACTATTCCAGCATCCACCAAACAGCTAAAACAGTAAATGAGCTTCTGCAAAAAGACATAAAAAAACAAAGCCTGGACCCGACACATCAGAATCCACGAGATGTCGGCTTTCTCACCCGACAGCATGTACATGTAATTGCAAAGCGCTTAGCTGTGTCTCTAAAGCTACGTTCACATTGCAGGCGAATGCGCATCAAATCCGATTTTTTTGACCCTATGCGACCCATGGTATGACAGTGTGAACAGCACAAATCCGATATTTTCAAATCCGATCTGGGTCATTTTCGTATTTGGTACTGAATCCGATATATATCCAATGTTTTAGAAAGTGACTGCTGTTTGAACGGTCGTGTTGCATTAAATCCGTCTTTTACGTCACTGACACAAGACAGACGCCAATTATCAGTGCTGGAGAAGACAAACGAGAAAGCATGTCAGCGGAAACTGGAGACGGAGCGAGTCAATGGACAGAAACTGAAATTTTGGACTTGATTAGCATATGGGGAGACAATTCTATTCAAGCTAAACTTTTAGGGTTGTATCGTAACCGGGCTGTGTTCGCCATTTTTACTTCCGTAAACAGAGCGCGTTGTGTGTAACGTCTTCTTTTGCGCATGCGGGCTGCTTTAAGGGCCGTGAACGTTCAAACTAGAGCGCGCTTGCTGTCACATTTTATTTGTAGTGTGAACAACCACACAGAAAAAATTGGATTTGATCAAAAAATCAGAATTGAGCATTAAGACCTGCAGTGTGAACGTAGCCTAATAAACACGTGCCCGGGCTAGCCAGCACCCTCTAATAAATCCCAAACTACCAGGAACTGCAGTAAAAAACTGAAAGTTGAATCTTAATTTGATGGGCCAACCCCACATCTTTCCTTAGTCATCCATTGTTGTCAAGAGACCAGAGCCAGTTTCTTACTCTGTTTGACTGGAGTTTTGCATAGCTTAGTCGCTTGAGGGTTAAGTCTCAGCAATGACGAGTAAAACTACCTGACAAGTTAAACAAGTTTGTGTGCCAGGGTGACTCGTCTTTCACACAGCTAACTCGGCAATCAGAGGGAGCCTTGCCAGACTCTCACTTCGGTCAGACAAAATGATCAGGTAAACACTGACTTTTATGTGATATGTCATTTGTTTAAAGACAATAATGTGCTTTAATTTTGTTAACACTTGTGCTGGTTTAAAAAAAATATAAACTGAGATGATGTTTGATTAGAAGCCAATGATTTAAATCTGTTGTTTTTAAAGGTCAAATTCATAGCTCTCTTTTATTAAGCCTTAAAATTCAAAATGAGAAGTTTTTTTTGTTGTTTTAAGAAGTCCCCCCAAATCCCTCTAGGAAGATGGCAACCTCCTTGCTACTTGGGTGGCTCCCTAATGACTTTTCAAGTATGTCAGGAATCAAAGATTGAGTCAAATTCTGATTGAATGCAATCCCTCTAGGACAAATTTTTGTCATTTTTGCAAGTAACAGTTGTGTAAATTATAATGCAATGCGCCAGTGAGTGCAACATATCAATTTGCAATAGTGGACTTGACTCAGCTGGATGGCAGCTGGTAATTCTGGTTATACTCCCGTATAAAAGCAAGGTTGCCTGGTAGTTTGACAGTATTATATCACTGGTAACACCAGGCCTACCTTCAGGCTATGGAACAGGCTAAAATAAGGATTAAAGATTAGCAAAAGATTAGCAAACAATGTTTGCTGACTTTTGGCCAGCATTTTGTAATGGCCTTCAACATGACTTTGCTAAACTTGCATCAATTCGGTTCAGTTCAATTTTATTTATATAGCGCCAAATCACAACAACAGTTACCTGAAGGTGCTTTATATTGTAAGGTAAAGGCCCTACAATATTACAAAGAAAACAGAAAACCCCAAAAATAATATGACCCCCTATGAGCAGAGATTAATAATAACAAATAATTAAATGCAGAGAGATGTAAAAACACATAGTGAGTGAAAAGGGTACATCTTGGTAATCTCCCAGCAGCCTAGATTTGGTGCAACGTAACTAAGGGCAATTTATGATCACTTAATCAATCATATGCTTTATCAAAAATGACAGTTTTAAGCTTAAAAGCCGAGAGTGTATCTGTCTCCAAAATCTAAACTAGAAACTGGTTCCACAGAACCAGTCTGAGAGCAAAGAGCTCTAATGGGGTGATATGGTACTATAAGATAAGATGGGCCCTGATTATTCAAGAGCTTGTATGTGAGGAGCACGGTTTTACATTTGATTCTAGTTCAACAGGGAGCCAAGTCAGAGAGACCTATTTCATTTTTAGTTTGTCATGCATTAGAAACGGCATATAGAAACTATGATATGTATGTACGATATGATATGTTTGTGGTTCCTTAATTCCTTAAGGCTTTATTTATTGATATATGTCTGATTGAAATTTCTGTTTAGTGACTTTTTATTTATTCTTTTACCGCTTCTAGGGCCAGACACTTCCATGTTTTTATGCTCTTAGGATCACTTCTCTCTGTTGTTTTTTTCCTTCAATGTTATGATGACACTAAAATCTTTTACTCACCAAAACTTGTAAAAAAGTATAACGATGCCTACAAATACACATTCTTAAAATGTGAACGAAACATGGACGCTGCCAAAATCTCAGGCTTCGATGGTTTCCCTAGTTTACTTAAAGACTTTCTTTACTATCGTCACTGTCGCGATTTTCCCATGATTCTGGACCTTCCTGACAAATGTGGAGGCATTGATGAACCTGAAAACATCTTCCTTCTGCTTGTAATTAAAAGCTCCCCCGTGCATTACGAACGACGCGAAGTGCTGCGAAAAACCTGGGCTCAAGAGCGGTTATACAAAGGTTTGTGGATTCGAAGGATTTTCATCCTTGGAACAACGGGTACTGGCTTTGAGAAAGAGCGATTGACCAAACTCCTCAAAATAGAGCAGCAGGAACACAATGACATCCTCCAATGGGACTTTCAAGACACATTTTTTAACCTCACTTTAAAGCAGGTTCTATTCTTCAAATGGATGAAGAGGAACTGTCTACACGTTAATTTTTTGCTCAATGGTGATGATGATGTTTTTGCTAACACGGACAACATTGTGGAGTACCTCCAAAATCGCTATAACAATAACGGAAGCGAGCACCTGTTTACTGGTTATCTGATAAGAAACGGATTTCCTGTAAGATGGGACAGGAGCAAGTATTTTGTTCCATTTCCAGTGTATAAACCAAATATGTACCCCAACTATTGTGGTGGTGGGGGCTTTCTGTTGTCCAGCTATACAGCTTTAAAGATATATAGCTTTTCTGATACCATTACACTTTTTCCTATTGATGACGTTTACATGGGAATGTGCCTGGAAAAAGCAAAACTGGCACCAGCCTCTCATATGGGTGTAAAGACATTAGGATGGTACATTCCCTCCAAAAAAATAGATCAATACGATCCTTGCTATTTTAAAGATTACCTCTTGGTGCACCAATTCTTTCCGAATAATATGTACCTTATGTGGCATCAAATAAATGACCCTAATCTGAAATGTGGCATCAAAAATTCGTCAAGGACGATCCAAACTTAAACTTTCAGCTAGTGAAATTGCATTGTATGCCTTTGAGTCACAGCTATCATTGAATCATGTAAAAGTTTTAAACTGATATATCCCTGTTGCCCATATAGAGTCAGCCAGACAGCTACTGGTAGATGAGTAATGTAATCACAGACTGTACATAAAAGATTCTGTACTGATTTTTTTTCCTGACTTTTTGTTCATTCGTTTGTTTGTTTGTTTTTTAATGTGCTTTGTCAATACATTTGAATTAAGTCAAGGTAAATTTTCACATCTGGAAGTAATGTCCAGCTTTTCAATACAGTCCAAGGGTCATATGTTGCCGCTAATCCTCACATACAGGTATGTTCACTGTGAGTAGGCCAAATTCAAGACACTGGATACGTGCTGGAGGCACGAGTATTTAAAGTATTCATCTGAAGTATTATTTGATTACATTTCCTCCTACTTTAACTGTGACTAGGCACGCACTATTATTTAACCAGTAAAGACTTTTGATGTCACAATGAAAAAAAGCACTTATTGTCGGCAATTTTGTTGATTTTTATCTGTTTTGTAACGTTAATGCAATGTGAGTTGAAATTCTTTTTAGTTATTTGTTTGTAGTTGTTTTGTTTAAGGGGTTTGTTTGTTTCAATGGGGCAAAATGTTTGTTAAGAACAAACACATAATAAAAAAGAGACTATTCGTCAACCAAAAAGTTCTTGTACAGAGTGATCTGTTCATCCCTTAGGGGAATTTGGGTAGTTGTTGTGTGGATATGTATGCTCACGGTGTGGCATTGTGTCAGTTCAAATGCGCATTAACCCATTATAAGCTCAAGAAGTACAGCTCAAAGCTCAAATTACAGGTTTTTCATGTGCAGCCTGTGCATTTGTTTTGGAAATGAGTTCTCCTTTGAGAAAAAAAAATATCAGTTACCAAAAGGTCCCACTTTACCGAGTTTGAATAAAGTTAATCTTTCCTGTCTAACATTCAAACACGAACACATCACTTTTTCTGCACTTTAGATTGTTAGGTGAACAATGAAAAGCAATATTTGACTGAGGAAACAGGGCACCCCAGTTAGTCTGCATATACACAATTAAAACATCACATTTTTAAATATATATGTAAAAATATAGATGCAAATCGCTGACTACTATTTTTGCTATTTCTATTTAGATGATGGTGTGGCCCTTACTCGCTGCTTCGGGTGCAGGCGGAGTCTTAGGACCCTCATCCAGCTGGCTGTCATGTATATGTGATTTCTGTTTGTGTTTTTAAGTCTCTGTGTATGCTGGCGGCTCTGCCAGACGTCAGACACAGTGACACCGTATTTTACAGGCAAAAATAAAATGCTGGTGTTTTTCAGGCATGACAGTACAGCACTAAGCAAAAACTGCAGCTGAGGAGGTTTGAGTTTGTAAGAAGACTATTACTTGAAACATTTTAAAAACACTATTACTTTAGTTTATTAAAATACCTTAATAAACTAAAGCATTTAATTTTGTAAGTGACCTGAGAATCAGTCACTGTTGTTAGGTATATACAAAATCAAGTGTAAAAAGCTTTATCTACATTTCAATCAAAGCCAGTTGGTGACAAAAATACAAAGCCTCAGATCACCACAGTCTTTAAGAGACATCTTCTGGGTACCATGAATGTCTCTATAAAAAACAACAACAATAACAAAAAGCTCCAGGTCAGTTCAGCAGCTGTTTGGTGAAAGTGATGGATCCTCAGAGCAACACTGGCGTCCACAGAGCTGCATAGCATGGGTTAAATTTCCACAGAGCGATACACAATGTCTGCACTGGTGATCTAGTTGAACAAGAACAGGACGAAAGCAGAGAAAGGGGATAGAACTTACATAGTGCTTCGAAGGATTCCTTCTTTTCTGCACGTCCACAACATTTACGTCAAGGACGGTGCGGAACTGCATCTTGACAACGGAACAAGATTTGCACCAAACAATACACTACAGTTTGTAGCAACGATGTTCACCCATGAAAACTTGGTTGCTTGTTGAAGAAGCGCAAGAAGAAGAAAAAAAAAGTTGAGAGGAATAAAAAGTAAAAAAACTTTCCTCTTTTAGGTTTTGGGTGCATCCATGAAATTATTGTCAGGCGGCCTCGGAGCATCTGGACTCCTTGTGAAACATGACAACGCAATAAAACTCGCGTCTAATCAGACTTCTCCTTCAGGAGTTTCAGGAGGGGCTGCACGGCTGCTGTTGCCAAAAAAGAGGGGGAAAGGCAGTCTGAGCACTACAGCGATTTAATATGTAGGCTATGGGGCGGTCCTGCTTCAGCTGGCTGGACACACACCACACGGGACCCTCCAAGAAGGGAGGTCACACTGTTTTAAAACAGATTCTTGGATTTGTTGGTCATCCTTAAAGCGACTGAAGGTTTGTGGTGAAATGTAGATGGTAAAAAGACACATTTCCTCTGCATAAAATGGGCGATGGCTTGAACTGCTGTATAACATGAAACATCTGTAATTAAAAAAAAATATTGCACAACAGCTTTACTGCTATATTTTTGTAACAATAAAAGGTCCCCATCTTGTGTTGTCCTGAAAACAGTCCACGTGTCTGAGCAGGCACGGACACTACATGCAAACAAACAGGCAATTTGTCTAGTTGGCTGACATGTATATACTTGTCTAATTTGAATATCGCTTCCAAGTTAGGTATTAGATTTCCGACAGCACTTAAAGCAGCATACCGTTGCTCCCTCCTTGTGGAGACAGGAGGTAAAGCGCGAGGAGCAGGAGATAAAGAGAGCAATTCATAATTATTCCCACATGGTGGCGCTGCAGAACAAAATTGGCCTGTTTGCATTGTCCTCGTGTCGAGATAATTTTCCTCCCTATTTATGCCCTATCTGATAATAAATCTTTCCTTACAATTTATTACATGTATACGGCTTTATAACGTCTAGTAACACAGCAAGTTACAAAAAAAAACCCCACATACATAGATAGACAGAGATTTTTGTACGACTTTTTTGAACTGAGTCATGCTGGAACATTTCCCAGTCTGCTCCACAGCTTCATTCCACATATTTAATTCAAAACCTTGTTGTGTCATACTGATACGTTCCCTTTTTTTTTCATTTAATGACAGTTTTTAAACAACTTATTCTTACTTTGCACTTTGCTGAAGTGACCATATCTAGTAGCACCTTTACATTTCCCCTAGAACAAAAAGGCTTTGTGTCATATGCTAATGTTGACATATCAGATAAGTTGTGTAATGTAATTTCTATAAATAATGAAATTTGTATACATTATACGCTCCCAACATAGACTATAGTAAATTTTTGAATGTTTTGCTCACTGTAGGCAAGTGAAATATTATAGATTTTTGTCCTTTATTTGGCTGTTATCAGATTCATATTACAGCTGCATACTCTGCTATATATTTGAGGCTGTACCACAGCATTATTTCTAATATAGGTATCAACCAGTTAAAATGTATCATTCAGGTTAATATGGTGAATCTATTAAAGTAGTCCACGTTTACTTTTTTACTTCAGTTTTTACTGTTGTGCTGTTAAAACTAG
>VUQR01017093.1:17007-51797 GCA_015108515.1 Hemichromis elongatus
AAAAGTAAAATATTTTTTTTTTTTTTTTTTTTTTTTTTTTTTTACAATAATTTAAAACAGTGAAATCCAAAGATGAGTTGCGATGCATTAAGTTTTCCTGCTAACCGTGAAAATCAAACTAATATCACCTGGTCATTCACAAAATAGGCCTAAAATGTTTTTGTTTTTTTTAAATTAACTAATTAATTAATGATAATAATAATAATAAAAAAAATTAAAAAAAACTTCTGCCATTTTCTCCTCTTCATGCTGATAGGAGGACCACAACTGGCATGCGTGGTAGAGGCGAGGGGGCTGAGCCCGGCTGAGCTAAAGCCGCTGAGCAGAGCACATCCTGCTGGGGAGGAAATAACCGCTACCCAGCTACGTCAAGCTAACTAGAAATCGACCTGCTGACAGCGGAAATCTATTTTTATCCTCCGACGTAAAAGCGTCCACTCTTGTTGTTTTGCTCAAGTCAGACACAAAACCAGAGTCTGTTTCTCGGGCTCTAAAGTGAACCAGTGAAGCGGGCTGGTTCGGTAAAATAACGTTGATACGTCGTTCACGCTCCCTTTCGTACATTGAAACAGCTAACCTCCGAGCTTTAAATTCGGACTTGTCTTTAACGCGCAGGACGGTTACGCAATGCGGTACTATAAAATGTGATTATGTTCTACTATAATATACTTACATTTAATCTAACTTGAATAATTTGTGTACATTATAATTGGTTGTTTAGATATGGAATTTGCAGTGTCCAAAGCCACCGCGATAATAAATCTTAACTGATAAAGGCAGATGACCTGTGTCATCAATGGCTAAAGGTTATTCTATTCCTCCATGACCACCTATCTCCAAACGCTATACCCTTGTACAGTGTTGTATTAGTCCACTAAGAAATCTTTGTCACCTGACAGCCATTTTGGTCATGCCTACGGGAAGTTATTTGGGCAGTTATTTTGAAGCATCATCTAAATCAAAGCGTATTTTTATTTTAGAAGTCAGCGGGATAGGAAAACTTTGAATGTTATGTTATTTAAAAGCTATGCTGACTGTTTAGCAAAATGGATGTCTAAAGATTTTTTCTTTTTTTGACAGCAAATAGTTAACACAAAATACCCCTACCATTTTTTTTTTGACGAAAAGGAAAAAAATAAAGCGAAATGATAAAATAAATAAAAACTCTGCGTTCTATTTTGAAAGACTTTACCGGAAATATCGATGACTGCGATAGCTAGCTTGATGCTAGTCCACTAAGTTGTGTGTGGTCAGCCAGCCTAAGCATGAGGTCTGTTGACTGCGTTTTTGTGTTGGTAACGTTATACGATTAAAAAAAATGTTCTGTCGAAAGTGATGATATGGTAAATATTATTTTCCGCTTCGTTAAATTTTGTTCCCTTAAAACGGAAACAAGAGCCTCGGCGGAACAGCTAACTCTTCTCTGTATCCCTCACCTCCTCCGACAGCGTCCTGTGAAGGCTGCTAGCTATGATGTGACTGTGTTAACCGACGTCAAAGGAAGTTATAATTGACATTATCATAGCTGAATGGCTGCAGCACCGGTCTGTCTGACTTCATTTAACGCTTGAATGCTCTCATTTCGATAGCATTTTGAGCTCCGCGTCGGAGGGAACCGCTATAGTTTCTTGGCGGAAATAACCGAAGAGAGCGTACTCGCGGTGCTGTAGTTCACACCTAAAAAAAAAGATGTCCTTCTTCAATTTTCGCAAGATCTTCAAACTAGGGCCGGATAAGAAGAAGAAGCAGTATGAGCATGTACACAGAGACGTCAATCCTGAGGAGATATGGGAAATCATTGGGGAACTGGGAGATGGAGCCTTTGGGAAAGTGTACAAGGTAAGTTGACGTGTTACGTTACATCCGCCTTTGGTTTTCTACATTTCTTAAGAGACTAGCTTCAGCTGTAGCGTGTTGCTGTCTGGAGGTCATAAGCTGTAAACATGACAGCAATGCTTACAGCTTTTGTTTGGGTCACATTTTCTAACCTTGGCCGCCTAACCCTCATCAAATAACATATTCGTTTCATATAAATCATGCAGGAATTCACTAACTGCTAATATCATCCTGTAAAGAAATGTGATCAGCAGCTGGGATCTTAAACTCAACTAGTTTTGGGATATTTCCTATTTAGTAGGTTTAATACTGGCTTTGTGTCACTGTCAGATTATAGACATGACTTTACCAGTGAGTTGCACTTTGGGTTAGTTAAAAACTGATAAAGGTGTGGTCCACATACAGAATAAATATGGCCTCACATGTGACAGTTGCACAGCTGGGTTTAAATTAGGGCAGTGGTTTGTCAAATCTGGTTTGTTTTCACCAATCTATATATAGATGAACTGTACTCGTCGCACATGCACAATCATACAATTTAATGACACAGAACAGTATCTGTTTATTATTTTGTTTAGGTTTGTTTTCCTGCTGTCTGAGAAAGTCAGGTATGCATTGCAATGTTGTAGTTTGTTGGTGTATAGTTACACTACGTGGGAAAAATATTCATTGCTGTGTCCTCCAGCTGTAATCTCTGCTTCTTTACTCACCTTTCCAGGTTATCTCTGCAGGAGTTTGCTCTAGGCTGCGAACACCCTTTAGAGAAAGCGTTTGTGTACCTGTAGTTCAATTAGAGGTTAAATTGTATTTTTTAACGTAGTTTCTTTTAAATATTTTTCAATATATAAATTGGTTTTAATAGATTAGCGAAAATTAGTTTCCACACACTTCTATGCCTTCATGCCTCTTTTTGTTTTTGCAATAATCCCTGTTAAAGATTTTTCTCTCTCTCTCTCTCTCTCTCTCTCATTGTGAGCTACTTAACGCTGTTCCTTCCTGGTGCTCTTGTGTTCAAATAATGCAGCAAATGGCCCATAAGTCTTCGTTTGTCTTCACTTATTTCCTAGTCTTGTTAGCTGATTGGCTACAGGAGACGAGAGCCAGGAAATACTTGAGTGCCTTTTCAGACCAAAGTAGACAAAATATACACCTGACTCCCAGTTATCACTCGTGTGAGCTCAGGTGGAAATGCCTTTAATCAGGCCACATTAGTATCAGAGCACACTGTGCATTTCATTTGTTACTTCACAGGCTTCTGGGAGCTAACTCCTTTGGGTGGGGTCACAAAGTTTGCAAGCAAGTGTGAATCAGCTGTTCAAGTGAGGTCAACAGGAAAAGAGAGAATTCTTAACTCATAGATGAATGTATTAAATGTTATGTGTTTAATAGACACTTTTAGGGCTCCAAAAAAACTGCTTATTTAAGTCTTTCCGTGCAATAAGTAGAGATGTGTAAAGTATAATAATACTTTTTTTATCTGATCTATCTATTCAAAGATAGACCTCTACAGGTGTTTTTATTTATCAGCTATTTATTCACATTCAAGGTTGGCCTGTTTCTGGTTCACAATGGGCCTTTAGGGTTTTACTATGCGTGTAAGCATGGTGGTCTGCAAACAAAGAGTGTATGTTACCTTGTTTAACAGAGGTTCATACATTTTTGCTGTTATTTTTTACAAACACAAATGTATTTAAACTTGAGTAAATTAAACTCCAGAGTTCAGATGATTTTATTCTGGCAGACAAAAATTAATTTATTTAATGAAGATAAAACTCTGCGTTTATAGATGTACATTTTAATAACCAGTGCAGAATTGTCAGTGATTATTATTTACAAAGAACCACGAAGTTCACTGCCTCCCTCTTAAACATGATTATAGCGCTCCTGTGCTCTCATTTAATTCCTCAAAACAGATCAACATAAAGTGTTGAGCAGATTGTAAAACGTCATGTTCACGATGACCAAAGGCCTCAGGCTCCTCTTGAATAAGTCAAGTGACAGACAAATCATGGCTGCTCTCTTCATTGTGAAGCTAATATTGAATCTGCATGTAAGGGATGGCCTGCGCCTGACAGGCATCAGCCACTACAAAGGGAAAAAGAGGCAGGGAGTGTGTCAGGTCAGAAGAGTGTAAATATAGGGTCTGACACACTCTGCTGCATTTGGTCTTTACACTCCCTCCCTTTTCTTTTTCCCTAACTCCCTGAGATTGTGTCTGTATCCATAAACATTAGGCCCTAGGCTGGCCTTAAAATAACTTTTCAGTGCTTTGTTTCACAGGATCAGTGATCATTTGTATTGGTGTCCTCGGTGCAGCTTTATCAGGAATGAGAATTTAGGGTTTGACTTGTGTGTGTGTGTGGTATAATAATCACTGCAATGAGTGTGGCAGAGTGAGATGAAAGAAACAAAAGAGGGGAGGAAAAGAAGTGGAGGAAGTGAGCAAGCATCGCAAGATCGGCGTGTGTTAGGGTAGCTCAGAATGACAGGATGTGTTGTAATTTTTTTCTTTTTCCTTTTGTTTTATCAATGTTTGACAACCATTTGTCTCAAGTCTTTGAAATGAGTTTCTCAAGATAAAATCTTCTGTAAGCTGTGTAATTTATATTGCTCCAAATTTTTCTTAATGTTGATATTCTACTTCAGTTCCTGTTCTGTGCAATTTGTCTAAAGTTGTTTCTTTGTAAAAATATGCCGAGCAACATTGAGCTCATAATTAGCATGGCCTTTTCCTGTTTTATACACTGTGTGCTGTAAGAATATACTGTAAGACTTACCATTTTGTTGCGATGTTTCTTTCAGGCACAGAACAAGCAGAATGGCACCCTGGCTGCTGCTAAGGTTATTGACACAAAGACTGAGGATGAACTGGAGGATTACATGGTTGAGATTGACATTCTGGCCTCCTGCAACCATCATCACATTGTCAAACTGCTGGATGCTTTCTACTTTGAAAGCAAACTCTGGGTAAGTTAGTTAGTTTTGGGCTGGGAGGAGTGTCTTTTTGCCTCATGTAATGCTGTTTGATCTGAAGCCACTAAGACAAAGAAGCAGTGAAGCAGTCACTCGTGGAGAGACAGAAATTCATTATAAGCCACCATTCATTAGGCTGTTTCTCACAGGACTCTCAGATCTTTTGACTGAGGGATCACTTTTTTTTTCTGGTTTTCAAGAGTTTAAAATGGATCACGTGACAGTGAGAAACAGAGGCTAATACACGACTAGGGCTGCATGCTTCACTGGAGTACCTCATGGCTTAGAAGTAACAGGTCACTCCTGAGAAATGTATTATCATACTTTACACATCTCTATATTTATAATGATAGATTTAGCTTAAAGAATAACTGAATACTTCACAATTTGGCCTCATTCCTATCTCCCTGAAATCATAACCAGTGTGCACAGTGTCTTTTATAATAAGCAAGAACGTATAAATCCCTGAACACAGTCGCTCATCCTCATCCTGGTGTTTTACTGTGCACACAGAGTGCAGCTTTAATAGATGGTCAGTAGATCTCATTGTGTGCAGTAAGAGGCCCCAGAGCAATTAGGTCCTAGCAGGGGGTGTCATGTGACTGTCCCTTGTGGACTGGCCACAACCACGGGAAGATAATGGAGCAGTTTTGGTGGCTGGAGAAAGTGCCTGTGAATAATTCAGAGCCGCATGCAGGCTGTCCCTCGTGCCCTCGAGTTCAAATAGCATGATGAATGTGTAACTGTCTGCATTTAGCTTGTTCCGGGTGTTGAGTTAATCTATAATATGTTCATTTCTTTCTACAAAGAAAATCTTTTGTTAGAAAACAGACGTTTACTTTGACTTGGGTTTACAATCAGTGTACGTTTAATTTAATACCCACCTGTAAACTACAAAAGAGATTCTGATGGCATGAGAAAGTATGCTGCCAAACGGGAAGAACCACTTTGTTTCTTCCTTTTGTTTGAGTCACTGAATAGAGGGTGGTGTTCTGTTTGTAGCTTTGATTGATTTTTGTATCATCTGATATCATGAGCTGCCAAGCAACGTGCAGGCTAAGCCAATAATGATGAAGTGCTGGTCAGGTCGGCTCTTACAACTGAAGTCGGAACTTGTGCAGTGTTACATCTTAGCATAGTGGAATGTTCCCATGTTAATGTAATGCACATTAGTTTTATTCAGCTACCTGTTTGGAAATAGGTAAACCCAAAGAATACCAGCACTGATTAATGTCAAAGTTTAAAAAATGTTGTAAGACCAAATTACACATTTATATGTTTATTTTATGAAAATAAGTTCATATTTGATGATGTAATTGATATATTTCATTTTAAAATATCAACTTGAAACTTGTAATACAGGAAATAATCTTAATTTAAGTAGTTAACTGGCACTATTTTATGGTCATATTTATTCATTTTGAAGAAATTCCCCTCTTAAATTGCACACTGTTTTATATTTAAAGTTATTTTCTTTTTTTTTTCCTTCCCACACTTCAAGCTAGAAATTTCCAATTAAGGGGCACTTGAACCCAACATTTCATTTTCTTTTAAAACTTATTCCCAAGTTTTTAACATGTACATATATGCATGCTGTTTGGAAAATGAGTTTTATTCCCACAAAGATGGCAATAATGGATGTACTGTTGACAGTAGCACAGTACCGTCAAGAAATACTTTAGACTTGAAGGGATCATCAAAGAAAACATTTTTCAATGTTGTTTTTTCTGTAAAGCATAAGTGTATAAACTAGTACATATTAAGACTAATGATAACCCCTCATTTACATATTAAAACATATAAACCTTTATATATAAACATATAAGCTAATGTTAATTTTTTAAAATCTTTTATTAAAAAGATTATAACTTTCATTATAAATATTAAGTATTTTAAATAACATGTCTTCTTAACTGGTATAGTATAAAAAGTTCACTTCCTTTAAGTGTTTCCCCTCGTACATACAAATGGATTTTCTTGTGTAATTCTTCAGTATTAACGCAGTGGTTTCGTTTAAAGCCTGCTTGGTCATCCTAAATATACATTTTCAAACTCTATTGCGCCGTTTACCAAAATACTCAGTAAGAGTAACGTATTCTGAATACTTTAGATTACTTAAAATATTACCATGCTTTTTACGACTATGTGAATGTACTATTGCTGTGTGATGTATTATTACTATTACTTAATGTTACTCGCCATACCAATACCAACTAGATTTTAAAATCTTAATATAAAATGAGTAACGGTAGGGGGGACATTAGGTAAGGCTGCACCTTTTGCAGCTACCTCGTATAGAAAACTATTCCCCGCGTATATAGAACAGGTCCGCAGCTCTCAACCGTAATAAAGGGACCTGTGGCTAATATGTAGGGTTACGTGCGTAACACTGCTTATAGTATGTGAAAAATATTTACATGCATTTTGCATTAAACATTTTTCTACACTTTTAAGAAACAAGTTGTATTTTGTAGAAATCCCTATAATAGACGCATCTATCACAACCTCCTCTGTATAGTGGGAAAGGATCCAAGTCACTATCAAGTGTAAAGCTTGAACTTCAAGCAGAAGGACTGAATGAAGGAGACATTTGGAATGCAAAACAGAAGACCTAGTATGGTTGATTGATTATACTCTAGAGATCAAAATGCCAATCTTTTCAGTAAACATCATGTTGTTCCAGCTTTGAAAATCGCAAATTCCTTATTTAATCGAGTCGTGTTCTGCAAGGGTAGGTTAAACTGGGGCTTTATTGCATTATATAAGTGTATTACTTAATATTCTTTTGTTCTACTATTACAGATTCTGATAGAGTTCTGTGCGGGCGGTGCTGTTGATGCCATCATGCTGGGTAAGTCCCTCATTCACTAAAGGAAAAAGAGTAACACTATAAAGTTCTGGAGCTTTTCCTTTTCTCCATCTTCTAGTGCCAACTCTTTTATTCCATCCAGAAGCCCGTACTGAAGGATTTTTTTTCCCCCCTCTACTAAGTTGGCAAGGCAATTCCGACTATGTAATTATTGTAGCTCAGGTTTCAAGAAGCACTTACAGTGCTTCTTGTTCATGCAGTTTCTCTGTCTTGTTTTGAAGCCTAAAGAAACACATAAACACTCTTTTTAAAATGCAAATTGCGATGACAAAAGAATATGGTAATTAATTCACTTCACTATTCAATGTTGATTCATTATGACTCACCTAGATTTGTCCAGTCATATGTGCTTGCTGATGTAAAGGTGGAGATGACCCTATCTGTGCTTGTATTTGTGTCTACACCAAAATATTACTTGGGAAAAATTGGGACTTTGGAATTTTGTCTCTGCATGTCTGTCCTTAGAATTGGAGAGGCCCCTGACTGAGCCCCAGATTCGTGTGGTGTGTAAGCAGACTTTGGAGGCCTTGTCTTACCTTCATGAGAGCAAGATCATCCACAGAGACTTGAAAGCTGGGAATATTCTTCTGTCCCTGGATGGAGATGTAAAACTGGGTAAAACATTTTTAACCATTTGCTGCCCCATTTACAAACAAATGTTAAGTGAGAGATTATTCCATTAAAAGAAATCTACAAAAGTTCTCACCGCATCAGTTTTTTGTTTTTGTATATTTAAAGTTTTGAACCCACACAACTTCTTAAGTACTTACATGGGATAAATTTGTAACAAAACGCAACCAGTTTAATGTCTTTGATAATCAAGCATTGACACACAGAGTGTTTTATTTGTTTTCTGATAACTCGCGTGCAGCTTCAAAAGGTGCATTCAGGTACATTTGCTTAACAATCATATCACCATGTGGGATAGGTGACTGGTATTTACAAGGTAGGGCATTTGAACAGTCATGGGTTTTTTTGTTTTGTTGTTTGTTTTTTTTTGTTCAGGATAAAATTCAGCAACTTGAAAATTGTAAGGGGTGCTGTTCTACTAAGCTGACTTTAGTATATTCATTCAGATTTGTCTTTGGCTCAAATTAATAGGTATTAAAAAGCCATTTAAGTCTGTTGTGGATCTCTTTGTAGCTTGACTTTGGGGTTGGTGGCGACAGTGCAGCACTGTGGTTTGTTTACACATAAAAATGTGGTGAGTCATCATTTGGCATCGGGTTCAAAAACTTGGAAAACAAAGTGATGTGCTTGCTGTGTGGGGTTTTTTTGTTTTCGTTTTGTTTTGTTTTTTTCCAGTGTACCTATGTATGCTTGTTGGTGATACAGAATATTTCAGAAGTAAAAGTATTCATGTTCACATTGTTGCTGCAGCATCCATAGCTCCTGGCTCCCCGATGATTCATGTTCTGTAGGCAGAGGGTCATGACGGAGCCTGGCAAACAATAATTATCAAGCCAGTCACCAAGGACTTAATGATAGATCTCTTTTTTCCTCTAATGTGTGCATACTGTAAGTGATGCAAGAAAAGAGAGCAGGCTGAAATAACTGCACAGGTAACACGACGATGATGGACCCCTAAGAGCATTATGAAAGGGAACGGGAGGCTTCTGCTAACTTTGGGGATAAATATTTAAAAGTGTGAAGCACTTTCTACTCTTAAGTGTTTGGTTTTGGTAGAAAATGCTATTTTATATTTGATATTCTACTCTCAAAGGCTGTCATTTTACAGATTAGCCTAATTCATTGATGAAAAGAATCCTGATTTATTTCTACTTTCAGCTGACTTTGGCGTGTCTGCTAAAAATACCAAGACATTACAGAGAAGAGATTCTTTCATCGGCACTCCATATTGGTGAGTCACACTGCCTGCTTACAAGAGGGCATTCACCTCTTTGTATTAGATAATTGTCTCAGACTGTACCACACACCTAAGGTGACAGTGGGGTTTTTTGTTGTTGTTGTTCTTATTGTTGTTTTTAAACCATCAAAAAATAATTTGGGATAGCTAATTTTAAAATGTATATATATTGAACAGTCTTCCTATCTTATATTTCTTTTCCTCCTGGAAAATAAGAGCATTGACCCTTAAGAATAAGAATATATGCTGAATGCACTCATTTACCTGCAGTCCAAATTGTGGTTAATTGACTGGCAACTCTGACTGACTGAATTTCACAGGATGGCTCCAGAGGTGGTAATGTGCGAAACATCCAAAGACCGTCCATACGACTACAAGGCCGACATCTGGTCCCTTGGCGTAACGCTCATAGAACTGGCACAGGTTGAACCGCCCAACCATGAGATGAATCCCATGAGAGTGCTACTGAAAATAGCCAAGTCCGAGCCGCCCACACTCATGAATCCCTCTCGCTGGTGAGATAGTGTGCTGGTGATAACTGGGAAGGTGGTGCTGGATTGTTTCCGAATGGGAGATGAGGAAATGTTTGAGGGTTTGCATGTGTGAAAGTATGATAAAATATTAATGGTAAAAGGATAACTGCTACTAAATTACTACATTAATATAGATTTAATAAAGTAAAACCCAGAGATTCTTATTCTGTTCTGTGACCAACTACTCAGTCTTATTTACAATTTAAAGGTCACCAGAATTCAGCGACTTTCTGCGGAAAGCACTTGACAAGAATGTGGACAATAGGTGGAGTTCAGTAAAGCTACTGCAGGTGAGCTGCAGATGCAAAATACAATAAAACTAAGTGATGCATAAATGTCCGTCAGATGTTTATGTGTCACACTTTAAATGATAAAGATGTCTATTAATGTTGGTATCTTTTGTCCATATATGTAGCATCCTTTTGTCACCAGTGTAACTGACAGCAGACCTCTCAGAGAACTCATAGCTGAAGCCAAAGCCGAAGTCACAGAAGAGCTTGAGGATAGCAAAGAGGAGGAGGAGGAGGAAGAACCTGATACACCTGTGGTATGTAGTTTTATTGGAATATGTGTATAACAAGCATTGTCTTTTTTTTTCATTTAGATGAACACTTCATGATGATAGCTTTATTAAACCCATTGCTATAAGCTTTACTATTGCTCACTGAGGACATATTGTGATTTTCTGTTGGTTTAGGCTGGTCCTGGGCACAAGCGAGCACCTTCTGATGTCAGTGTGGCCAGCTCAGAAGATGACAAAGTTCCACCAACTCCCTCCACTCTTGAGGCTGTTAAAGAAAAGATGGAAGTTGAGCCTGCTGAGGACCAGACTAGTGATAAGTTATCTGATGAAGGACTTGGAACAAGTGAGGTAGACAAGACTGAGGAGGAGAAACTAAATGAGGTGTCTGATGCCAGTAATGAAGACCTGGCATCTGGATTAGTAGAGCCCAGCAAGGATATCATCTCACATGACTCCACAGAGCCCAAACCGGAAGAGGGTCAAGGTGAAGAGACTTCCGCTGAGCAAGTAGTTTCAAAGCTAGAAGAACCTGTACATACAACAGACAACCAAGAACGTGTCACAGAAACAGAAGAGGAACAGAAGGAGAAAGAAGTAGGAATAATGGGTGATGAAACTACCCCGGTAATTGAAGAAGAAAAAGAGCCAGACCAGGGGAAACAAGAGGAAGAAAAAGAAGCTGGCAAAGAAGAATCCAGAGAATCACAAGCAGAACCTGAAGATGTAGAAAAACCAGAATCCATTCCAAGAGATGATCCAGAGGTAGAAGAAGAAAGGAAAGAATCAGAGGAAATGACTGAACACAAAGTAACAGAAGACACAAAGGAAGACATGGCTAATGGCACAGTTGAAAATGAGAATATACAATCAGATGGAAGACACACATTTATAAACGAAGACACAAAGTTAAATGTGGATGAGTCATCCACTGAGCCTGTAGAAACAAAACCAGAGGAAAAGCCTATGGATGAGGCCCATGAGGAGTCACAGCAGGCCGAACAAGAGAGCCAGATCAAAGAGGAGGCTGACCTAAAGGAACAAGTACCAGCTGAATCCACAAATGGCATTTGTGATGAAGTCAAAGTCACCCATGAGGATTCAGTGCTTCCACCTAAAGATTCCTCTGTGAACGAAGAAGAGGAGAAAGCAACCCATGCTGATGAGAGCACTTCCCAAGATGCTGTCTCTGTCCAAGAGAGCGAAACGGATTCAGAAGCCAAGATGGAGCAAGGAAGCCCAGCTGTGATTAGGCCAGATGTGGAGAAGGATTCTGACTCTGGGAGCAGCTCTGCTGCTGATAGCAACAGCCTCGACCTCAATCTGTCTATCTCCAGCTTCCTGTCTAAGAGCAAAGAAGGAGGTTCTGTGTCCTTGCAGGTAATACAGTCTGTGCCACATTTACACCATCAGTTATTAAATTATCAACACTACCCTGATTACTTGATCCTCTAAAGCATCCCTGCTTTTTGGTAGGAGTCAAAACGACAGAAGAAGACTCTTAAAAAGACACGCAAGTTCATGGTGGATGGTGTGGAGGTTAGTGTGACAACATCTAAGATAGTGACTGATAACGACACCAAGAATGAGGAGATGAGGTTCCTGAGGTACGTCTGTATCTAATCTACTTGACATACAGTTGTTCTAAATATGTGACATGACCCATTTAACTCGCCTGCCTTAAATAGTGCTCGCTCATTTTACAACTCCCACAGCTTTTTACAAATGCCAGATGGGTTATCTCCCGTGATGAATGCCGCATTATATTACTGTCATTTCTCATGTTGCCTTGTAAAGACATGAGGCATGGCGCTGTCATTGTGTGTGCAAGTGCTGTCTGACTACTGCACGACCCTCCTGCTAGTAATATATGACACAAATATGTAACAAAAATTAAAAAAAACATTCATTAAAGCATGAAAAGCCATGACTATGAGTGAGTCACTAAAGTTGAAGTAAATGTTTAGAAATAAAGGAAAAAAAGTCACTGATGTGCAACCATAAAATCCCATCCATGTGTTTGTGAAAAAAGTATTCCGTTTTTTTTAATGAGTAAATATCATGCCCTTATATTGATATGTTCACTGCAGGCGGCAGGAGTTGAGAGAGCTTCGCCTCCTCCAGAAAGAAGAGCAAAGGGCCCAGCAGCAGCTGAGCAACAAGCTGCAGCAGCAGCGAGAGCAGATCTACAGGCGTTTTGAACAGGAAACTACTGTGAGTCACTCTGGGTGTACTTCAGTAGTGTGATGGGGTTTTTTTTTCTTTTTCTGGTATTTGGCGAGCTCCTTGAAAAACAAGCAGCTTCATGTCAAATCTGGCCTAAATCTAATGTGTTTACATTACATCAAATGTGCTGCCAGAAAATGCTTAACTTTCACAATATCAGAAACTTTAACTCGCATTAAAAACAAAACAAATAACATACAAAAAACAAAGACGTGTTGAAAATCCAATATAAATAAATATTTTTTGGAATAGTCAGGGTGACCCAAGTGCATATCGATTCTCCAGGCTAAAAAGCGTCAATACGATCAAGAAGTGGAGAATCTTGAGAAGAAGCAGAAACAGACCATCGAGCGACTGGAACAGGATCACACCAGCCGACTCCGAGACGAAGCCAAGCGCATCAAAGCAGATCAAGACAAGGAGCTCTCAAAGTTCCAAAACATGCTGAAGAACCGCAAGAAAGAGGTATGGCCCTGCATGTGTGTTTCTATGTGGAAGTAGGCTGATTAGTACTTAAATTTGGGAGCTTGTGCATGCGATGCGTACTGTACAAGCTGTTTAATGGTGCATGTGTTTACAACTTAGCCGGTGGCTAACCTGGCTGTCTCATACTAATCCTCTGGGAGTGGTGCGCCCTGCTGTATGTTTGCAACTGTTACCCACAGACAGGCTGTGCTATCCTTCTCCTAGATGCAGCTCATTCATGTTGTTGTAGTATCCATTATTCATTTGCCTCAAGGCTTCTGGTTGCAGCTTAAGAAATACTTTGCTCCTGGGGTGTGTTTGTTATTTTTAGATAGCTGTTTATAAAAAGTCAGGATAATACCTTGACACGTTGATGTCTTATGCTTGTGCTTGATGGTGTAAATGTTCTCATGCTTGGTCTTTCCTGGCTCTTTCTGTGCTCTTTAGTAGCCTTTAAATGCTTCTCTCGGTGTGCCTTTTTTGTTCTTCATGGCAGGAGTGCTTATTGGCATCTATTGTGTATGATGAAGCCTTGGTGGTTGCCATGCTGCTCCCAGTTTGATGCTTAGACTACTTACTTGTTATTGCCATTGTACTTCATGCTGTTTTACAGATGTAAAAATCCAAGAATTAGGCTATGGATAAAATGTGTTTTTTTTGTGTGTTTTTTTTTGTTGCTTTTTTTCATGTTGTATTATTTATTGAAATTTACTGTTACTGTGTATTTAACTAACCATGTGTCTTGTATGAGTGTGTGAGGTTGCTTTGGTCATGGGATGGCCAAATTTTAAAGGTTTTTCCAAGTGGTGTTGGGCTTATTTGGGTCAAAATATAAACACTTTTGGTCTGAGTAACTGATTTGGAATTGCCTTCAATAGTGCTGCAGTAATTCTTTAGGAAATTTTAAGGACAAGATGTCAGTGGATAAATAATGAACAGATTAATTATTAATAAAATGTATAATTTGGAGGCTGAGTCCTCTATAAATAGATAGAAAACTACGCTGGACCTGCTTTTTTATACTGTTAAGTCTAATTGGCAATTACAAAACAATTCCAACTCAGTTATTCTATGTTTTTCTTTTTCTTTTTTTTCTTTTTTACGAGTCAAAATAATCACGTTCATGGCTGCGGGACTTAATCGGATGCAAAGTAATGTAGTGGAGGCTGTTTTTGAGTCTAACATCTTCTGCCGTGCGCAATTCAAATTCTTTCTTTTAACATGACTCTAACTCGTGCGGGTCAAATCGACATTTCAAAGAAATGTTAAATGCAGGAGGTGGAAATTAAGCATGTTGACTTTAAATCAGTTGGTGGCTGGATCCAGTATCTCTCCTCTCAAACTGGGCAGTGCATGACTCTTACTGTTGTTGGCCAGTGTTGTTAGATTTTCTGACTATAGAGATCAATAGGTTCTGCACATACACACTTTAGGCCATACAGGAAGTCGGACATTCAACCAAACACAAGAAAAAAGAGGTCTTGAAACGCTTAAAGGAGGACCTCGCACTCCTCGACACTGCAGAGGTAAACCATTAGCGTCTGTCTCTGGAGCATTTTCTCCTTTCTCTCTCCCTGTAACTTCAGTCATTCCTGTGAGGTATTCATATGCACACAGGCACAAAGAATGACTGTGTATGTAATCTGCTATGTCTACTATTTACTGAGTTGTATTGACTTTTTGATATATTCTGTCTTTATAAAAATTTTCTCTAAGATTTGAATAACACCATGTACATGCTGTAGGTAATGGTTAGCTCTCACTGAATTTTGGCCAAACCAAATTTGTGCTTCAGCTACAAGCTTTAAAAAAAATATAAAAGAAATCATCTAAATATGATTTCTATCCTGAAAGAAGCACACTGCTGTGCTTCCTGTGAGACAGATTTAATTTTCCTTATTTCACACACAGCAGTGGTAGCTTTTTTAGACTGCATTATATTAAAATGTTTTTACAATATTCAGCCTTTTATTAAATAAAGGTGGAATGAAAAAAATACTCAAAGAAAACAACAGTCACCTTTTACTGTTACCTCAGTAATAAATAATATAATTGAACTTTCAGGTTTCCAGCTGTCACCAAAAAATGAATATTGTAATCTTTATGGAAGTAAAGATTGTGGCATGTTCGTTTTATTGAATTTCAGTGGATTATTGATGTGCTGCCACTGAACACGTGTCAGTGTCAGAAATGAAATCTGGTTCTGAATATTTCTTATTTTTCTTCAGAAAATTATTCAACAAAGCAAAAGAAACTGAAACTGAATTTTTTAGATTTGCTTCTAATAATATGGACAAATAATTTTTTTAAACTGATGACTGCTCAAAACATGAAATAATAATTAGATGCACTGTAAGGTTTGAAAAGTGTCCAAAATTTAATAACCATAACATGTACAGTCTGCTATTCAATACTGCACATCCCACACCCGTCCATCCAGTACAAAACATCCCACAATGCAATTCCTCATCTTTGTTCCTGACACTACATATGTGGAATTTAATTATGTAATGCTACACTTGTCAGTGGTGATCATACAGTCTGTGGTGATGATGATTCAGAAGTGTCAGATCTCCATTTACCAGCTACCTCAGGCACCATTCAGACTATGTTAACAAGGGAGCGACTGCGGGCATAGCTTTTGTCTCCACGGTAAACATCGTTACCGAAAGACATTTTTAAACTTTGTTTTCCTGTGCTCAGTCTGAGACACGCAAACAAAGGTCTTCTTTTCTTTGAAAGGTAAATCCCAATTTATTTTTTAAATATTCCATAAGCCGGCAGCATGAAAAGTAACAAAACTGCTTTTTTTACCAGCTGGATTAAACAAGCTAAAATTATGAGCTGCTTTGAAGCATGGCAAAACCAAGAGTTTTGATAACTAATTGACTGACTTGCTAACATTTATCCAGAACTGACTGCGAGCCTTAAATTTGCCAACAATCCCAAAGTGGAAAACCCATTTCTAATGTAGGAAGGACCAGTGTGAGTGCTGAGTGAGTGTTGACGTGAGAGATCCTCAGGCTGCTGTGTGCTGTCTGTCCCTGATCAGGGCAAGTGCGCTGTGTGCTCTCCTCCACAGGCAGTGGCCCAGGTTATGATACAGTCTTTTCAGTTGTCCTCATGCGCACTCTTCAACGCTCAGATGCAGGATGTAAGTGCCCCTCCCCCCTCCCGCCCCGTATCTCTCCATCTCTGGCCCATACTTAGATGTGTGTGAAGTTACATGACAGGGATAGATTGTGATGGTTCAACACATGTAAGCATGGGCAACGTTGGGATTTTTTTGTTTTCCTTTTTGAGTGTTGTCATCACTATGTTTGTGCAGTGGTTCTTTCTTCCTCTCTTGCTCAGTATTTTTCCTCCACCAGTTCACAAGTGTTCTACATCAAGTCTGTGTATTTTAAATGGTATTTATCTTGTATTACACCGTTTGCTTGAGACTAGATTAAATCTGGGTTGCACTGCGGTGTGGCAGCTCTTGATGAATTCTGTCTGGATCCATGTTTGTTTTTGTCAGCCAATATAGACAGCCTGGCTTTCAGGGAAGATGAATCACTCATATTGTGGATAAGTGGATTATGGGATCACACTTGAACCATCTTAATTTGGATTCAACTGTATATTACCAGCGTTACCTTGATTTTTTTATAATCACGTTAGTTATATGATCAGTTTTGCCTTATCGTGGTTTTATAATAGCTATAGAACTTACAGTTTATCACTTGATATGTATTGGAGATTTACTGAAAAAAAAAAAGATTTTAAATCAAGTCTTTAGAGATAAAGTTAAGAAACCAAATTTTCTATTTATTTTATTTATCTAATGAGTCATGCGTAATGTAGGCTGGTTTCTGGCCGATGTGAATGTCACTGTAGATGTTGTCTTACATAAAACTGTGCCAGAGTATCTCTACTAAACTGTTAACTTTCCTCTCTTCACTTCCATTGTGGATCGTTGCCATCCATGAACTCTGAGTGTCTCTTTTACTGAGTCCAGTTGATGGTGTGACATCTTAGTGCTCTGTGTTGTACTGAACTGTGAAGTGAATGGTTAGGTTACATTATTTTGCTTCAGGCAGATTCAGTCATTAAGATGCAGTCTTACTGTGACACTGCTGTGCTTCCCCTCTCTACTTTTTGCTGTCTCTGAGTGATCTCCTTGTCTTCCCCAGTCAGTTTCTCACTGCTCTTTTCTCCTCAGGAGCAGGAGTTCCTACAGAAGCAGCAGCAAGACTTGGATGGAGCCCTAAAGAAAATCATCCAGCAGCATAAAGTGGAGATCGCCACAATTGAGAGAGACTGCCTCAACCACAAACAGCAGTTAATGAGAGGTAGAAGACTCCACTCTGTTTAGGGTTGGGCGATTGGGCAAATATATCTACTATCGATCGTTTTTACAAGGACGATTTATTTATTTATTTGCCCATGAGTAAGTTTGCTCAAAATGATGGAGCTAATAGAAGAGGTCAACAGAAGAAAAAACAAATTATAATAATAGTAGCACAGTTTTAACAGCACCTCTTTCATGTGCGAGCAAATGACAGAAAGAAAGAAAGGCAGTAGCCAATGTTCAGGAAAAAAAAATTTGGATGGTGGACACGTACATGCTCATGCAAGTTAGTCGTATTTGAGTCCTTTGCTCGCACTATACGTCTGCACAAACGGCACACCGCTTTGGTTACATCCTTAGGTTTACCTCTTTCATCTGGTTTAAAGCCAAAGAAATCCCAACTTTATAACAACTTTATATTTTTATTGGCAATTAGTTCGTCCATGTTTGGACTTCTGTGTTGTAAACGCGCAAATCAGTCCGTGCATGATTACATTGCTCTACCCATCTAAAAAGTCTGCGCATGTGCGAATACATCGCCCATCGGCGATTATTGGATTTACGATTGTTGGTTGGAAAACTTTTTCATATCGCCAAACCCTAACTCTGTTACTGCTCTGTTTTAGAGTTCATCTACTTTAAGGGTAATTTTGTAATGTATGGCATAAAAATTGGATTCTTGAGCGACACAAACTATCACCGGGTATTTTATGTTTACAGAGTCCTCATGTTTACCAGTTGACTTGTAATCGTGTTGTAAATCTGGTGATCACTGATTGGAATCGCACTGTAGTGTTATATTCACACGAACACTGAGAACGTAGCCAGAGATACCACATTTTGTGTCACTCTATCTTAAGACTGCTAATGTTTTAAACGTGACAAAAAGACAAACAACTTACCTCGCGTGTCCTGTGAAAGATTCAGTTGTCTCAAACCTCATTTTCATGCCAGACACAGACATGAAAGGAACCACAGCCTGAGAGGTACTTTTATTTTCGAGTCAGTGTGTGGAGGAAGTCGATGTCAGCGATGCCCTCCTTTGCTTGCCAAGCGTGTAAATTTTGACTGTGACATCCAGACGACTGAGACACTGTTTATGCGGACATGCCGCTGCCGGTCCAACGTTGCCTTTTTGTTCATTTTTCTTGTTTCTGCTCACATGTGTTTTGTAGCTCGAGAGGCAGCCATGTGGGAGCTTGAGGAGCGCCACCTGCAGGAAAAGCACCAACTGCTGAAGCAGCAGCTGAAAGATCAGTACTTCATGCAGAGACACCAGCTGCTGAAAAGGCATGAAAAGGTACAGGTACAGAGTGGAATCGTAAAAGTAACAGTAACATTTGAATAACCCCACTTAAACAAAACTGTGTGCATATGTGTGTTTTATAGGAGATGGAGCAAATGCAGGGCTACAACCAGCGTCTGATCGAGGAGCTGAAGAATAGACAAAATCAAGAGAGGGTTCGTCTGCCCAAGATCCAGCGCAGCGAGGCCAAGACCCGCATGGCCATGTTCAAGAAGAGTCTCCGCATCACCGCCACAGCAGCCATCACGGCAGAGCAGGAAAGAGAGCGGATAAAACAGGTAGAGGCGCTGTGGGCTCAGGATAGCGATGGTTGACCATTTTAAACGAAGTGACTGGACATCAGTTTTTGTTTTGTTTTTCCTCCTCTTTCTCTCGGCACCAATGTTTCACACTGGCTTACACTCATACCTAGGCTCTGACCAATACAAACACAGTAACCTTTATTATTCCAGCCTGTTTGGATCTCAGACCAGAAAACTTTCCAGCTCACCATTTCACAATCCTTACTGACTCCATCATACTCAAGTTGCACTTTTACTTTAGTTTTGTGGACAAAAGCTCAATGAACGATCTTGGAGGAAAGCCTAAACTTTAGTTGGTGCAAATAGTTTATTCGCTGACATTCTGAATGTTAATCCACAACATATTTGTATTATTTTGTGGTCACGGTCAGTTTATTTGAAATAGACACTCTATCACCAAAGGCCTCAGCATTTCTGCATCATTTTTCTGTGCCTTGTGTGAAAACCGCAAATCACGCTTACATCTGTCTGTTGTCTTTTTGTCTCTGTGGTCCAGTTTGCTTTGCAGGAAGAAAAGAGACAAAAGGGCGAGAGACTGCACCAACACCAGAAACATGAGAACCAGATGAGAGATTTGCAGCTACAGTGTGACTCAAACATCAGGGAGCTGCAGCAGCTGCAGGTGGGTCTCAGCACGCTCACATTCACACTCTGTCTTTTTATGTTTAAATCTTTTAAACTACATTTCTATAGAGCTCCACAGTATTCAGCAAAACAGACATAACCATATCATCCATCCTTTCATCCATCTTCTTAACAATTCATCTAGCTTAAGGTCACGGGATGCTTATACTAGCTGTGATTGGGTGAGGGCCTGGGTCCTTCCTGGCCAGGTTGCAGTATAACTACATCAAAAATATATACATTTAAAAAAAAAAAAATTGTGACATCTGTGGGATAATCAGCTTCTCGTTTTTACAGGATTCAGTAGTTTTTCACCATATTTTTTTTAATGCTAATGAAAAGTAAACATTAACAAGGCTACATTTGTAACACAGGCTATTTAAAACATGCAGTATTTATTGTACTTGTTACTTGTTTGAAATATTCTGACTAAATGCCATTAATATTTATGGCGTCCTCGTATATCTGTCCTGTGTTTTTATTGCTTCGGTTAATCCACACTCATGTTGCAAATGTTTATGTGCAGCCTGTAGAAAGAGTTTCTAGAGGCCAACACTATCGATTTCTATTAGGTGTTGCCACTCACTGCAGACTCTTACTATCGACCTTAATCTGATCACAGAGTTGAATTAAAAGCTTTCTGGTAACAGTTGAACAATTCATATATTAATTATGACAAAAATGTCATTCTGGAAAAAAAAAATGTTGAATTTAATTCATTTTTACCTAAGAGGTTAAAGGTCAGCTTCACTGTGACATCAAAATGTACTGCAAAAACACTTTGCTACCCTTTATTCATAGATACTAATCTTTCTGCTATAGCAGATTAATTCTAATCTACTACACTCTTTTAGTCTTACCTACATATCTTATGAGTCTGAACTCCAATGGAATCTGCAGCCTGAGTGTTTGCTATGAAGTAAACTGCAGCGCAGTAATCCTAGTTTAATATGATTATTCATTTATAAGGTTCTTTATCATTTATTTAATACTGCATATTTAATGTGCATTTTAAGCTTTTAATCTTTAATTCTTTAAGGTTTTTTCTCTGCTGAAGTGACTTCAACAGATTCATAAATGAACAGTGACTTACGAAGATTATCAGAAAATAAATAGAGGACAAACTAAAGATGTCAGACAGCATCTATTTTTAACGGAATAAAAAGCAAATAAGTTACAGTGTAGGGACGTATACAGGATTCTTTAACCATGACAGCACCGTGTTAACACACGTTTTCTTTCAGAATGAGAAATGCCACCTTCTGATTGAACACGAGACCCAAAAGCTGAAAGAGCTGGATGAGGAGCACAGCCAAGAGATAAAGGAGTGGAGAGAGAAGCTAAGACCAAGGAAGAAGGTATGCTTGTGATCCATGTTTGTGACTTTTTATTTCTTCCAAAATCTTTCTAGTGACGCCATGTTCAGGATCCACCTGTGCAGGCTGTCTCAACAAATGCTTTCATATAATCTTCAAACTGGTTGACTCTGTTTGTATGTGCTGCCCCCTGCAGGCGTTAGAGGAGGAGTTCACACGGAAGCTCCAGGAGCAGGAGGTCTTCTTCAAGATGAGTGGTGAATCTGAATGCCTTAATCCAACCACTCAGAGTCGAGTATCCAAATTTTACCCCATCCCAAACCTGAATAACTCTGGCTTGTAGCCTAATGTGCGTCCGTGCTGCAAAGCAGACTGCTGTCAAACTCGGCTGTCAAACTCGACTCCTCCAGAGTTTAAAAAGGAGTGGAGTTTGAAGGACGAGTCGAGGCATCATTTCTCTGACCGCTAACTGAAAACATGAAAATGTTTCACCACTTTAGTTCCACCATTTGCGAGCATGACGTGCCTACACACCATTCCTTCACTTAATCTGGTTTCCTCGGCTTACTGGGAAGCCTCTAAATGGATGATATGCACTTGTTTTGAGCATGTTCAGATTTTTAAAAGTCTGCGGTTGGTAGCCGAGGTCAGTCATGCTTTTCAGATTATTATCGTTAAGCACTGGCCTGCTACAGTATGAATAATCTCCAGTGCCTCGTGGTCTTTTTCTCTGGTTTAGGCCCTTCCCTGCATTTTCTGCAGCTTGCAGTAAATAAAGTCCCACTTGAATGTTTTGCACTTAAAAAAAAATGGTTATCAATTCTGCTCATAATCCCAAGATGTAATGAGATCAGCATAATCGTTTCACACAAGCTGGTTATCAAAGCCCGCTCTGAGATTTAGTTTGGTTGCATGTAAAGTAGACCTTGCTGAAGGGCGATGGAGTCAAAAGAAAACCATGTATAGATGTAAGACTTCGTTATGTCTGTGTAGTCTTCTGTGGACAGTGTCTGATGTCTAATGGGAGTCAAAATGTTGGGATCATGAGGCTGTGAGTTCAAATGAAAAAGAATGTACTATGTTGTAGGTGTGTACCTAGATATGAGGTTTAAATAAATACTGTGCTTGCCAGGAGCATTTCACCATCTTAAGAGATGAACGAACAAAAAGTATATCTATTTATTTAGCACATAATTTGATTTCAGTGCTGGTCAGCAAAACACAGAGGTGGCCTGTTGTTTTCTGGGGAAACTTTTTTTTCTTCTTTTTTTATGTTAACTAAATCAGTTCTCCCTTTGAGCAGTGATCTCACAAACTAATGACTTCTTGTAAAGAGTAATTACCGAAGGAATGTAAAGCTTTTGATTTGCACTGTATTGCCACATGAGCTAAAGAAAAAATATGCAGTAGAAAACTTTGCCTCACCGAAGCCGATTCAAACTCCAAGCTGAATTGTTTCAACATATCTTTTTTTAAAAATTACTTTTAGCTTTTATTTTTCTTTTTTTCAAATATGCCCGTAGTATTTTACAACCACGCCTAATCTTCTAAGCCTGTATTAATGGTATGCTGTAATCACTCTGAGCTTTTGCACTTGTTAGCAGTGCAGTTACTGTATGAGTTTCAGTGTGTGAGGAGATGCCCTCTGCTGCGTTTTATGATAAAATATTGATGGTTCACAACAAGAAATTACTCTAGTTTCATTTGCCACTGCATAGCATCAATGCATGTTATAATTTCTGTATGCTTATGTATAAACATTGATTAGATTTTTGTCATAAATGCTGGATTTTTATTGGAGTTTCTGGAGGCTGTCATGTGAATTACACCATTCGACCAATAGATTTCGAATATTTTTTTATTTTGTTATGTTACAGCATTTTAATGTTTCATCCTGTCACAATGAATATTCTTTAGTATATGCATTTTTTATGTCAAATAAAATGTATTTAATGTGTCTTTATATATGGCCATTTTTTTCTTGTAAATAAAACATTGACTGTTTATTTGGCAACTTGAGTCAATTTTATTTTTAGATAAATTTAGTAGTACAAATATCAAGACTCACAAGTCCAAAAATAGGGTTTTTTTTCTATTTTTTTTCCTTTTTTTATTTAGCAAATATATTGACATTTTGTCAATAAGTATAATCATGTAAAAACATAATCTGGGAACATTTTATAACTTAATCTCTGCAACACTTGAAGGTATAAAGAAAAATATATCAAATTCAGTGCCCTTTCACACAAAAATATACAATCCAATCTACTTCTTAGTGATCATCCGAGTCACTTTTTCAACCACGCCAACAATGTTTCTCTAACCCACAATTATCAGTTGTGTCTGCAGCAACATTACCTGTAACCCTCTCTATGTCTCAGACTGTCAGGTTTACATATTATTATATGTATGTATGCGTTTAAAGAGTAAGCTTTTGTAATTTGTATGTGGTGAATGCTGATAGATACACTTATATAGTCCTCAATACAATATAATCCTCAAATGACAACTTTAAAAAAAAAAAAATAGTACACCAGGCGCTCAGTGAAAAAGATGCAAAAAATATCAGCGACTGCTACTTGTTGCTTAAAAATATATTCTCTTAAACAAAGCTGCCCCAGAAAAAAGTCCGATTGCTAGCTTCTAATTAAACAAAGTAAACATTATACACCCACATGACTAAAAAAAATGAAGTCTGCCTGAAAAACACTGAAGAGCGTCTATAAACCCTTAATGTCTACTGAAGCTGTTTTAAACACACTGATGCATTTTTCTGGCTGCTTTTATTTTCTCAAACTGACTTTTCTACAGTTAGAAACAGTGAAAAGCATTTTAGCTACTTAAATAGGTACAGTTGAAGACCTAAATTAAAAAAAAAAAAAAACTGAGTGAAAATGAAATGATATCTGATATGATCCAGTAGTATGTTAGCCCTTTAACCGCTGCCAGCTTGACGGCGATGGTGCTGACGACGACCAACCACTTTATTGCCTGCAGGGGATGAAAAAGAGTCTGTTGAAAAGCAGTAGTTCACATGTACAGTACTGTGCAAAACTGACACCCGTCACTTTTTATATTTTGCTAGGAAAATTGAAAATATGTGCAAACACATGGAAATACAGTAGATAATGCAAAAAAAAAAAGATTGGAAAAATCTAACATGCGTGGAAGTCAATATTTAGTACAAAAACCTTTATTCTTTAACACAACCTAAACTCTCTGGTGCACGCTTTGTCTTTTCTTTAAGTAGTCTTCAGGAAGAGTTCTCCAGGGTTGTTCCAGTCTGTCAAGATGATCCCACACTGCTCAAATAATGTTGAGGTCTTGACTCGGAAGAGGCAGATCCATGATTGACTTTGTTCAGTTTTTGTGCTTGTTTGTACTGCATGACTGTGTGTTTGGGATCATTATCATGATGAAAGCTGTCCAGATGGTATTCCATAGTCTATCAAAACCTGACTGTACTTCTGTGTTTATAATTCCATCAGTTTTGACAAAATACAAACCTTAATCATGATAGAGCCTTTGCTGTGTTTTCTAGAGAGCTATAGACACTCACTATTGATAATCACTCAATAAGACCAGTCACCACTGATTTTAAGTCTAGTTTTTGTTTGTTTGTTTGGCACAAAATTTTTTTCTCAGTTTCCCTTCCTTAACAATCGCGTCTTGACAGCCGTCCTTCCACCTAGACAATTTCTGATGAGGCTTCAGTGAACAGCATATGGATGAATTGAAGGGCTACATGCATCTCTCAGGTTCTTTGTCAGGTCTTTGCTGGATTTATTTCAGATTTCTTAAAGACAGAAGATGCTGTTCATCTACTGTACATAGTTTTTAGACCTGGTGCTTATTTTGTCCTCCACTCGTCCAGTTTCCTCAAATTTTTTTAAAGGGCACACTGCACACCATGCTGAGATTTGCTGAATTTTTGGCTAAGATGTATTTGGGAATCTCCCTGTTGGTCTAAAAACACAATTTTATGCCTGTCACACAGTGTCATCTTTGGCACTTTTAAAAGAAATGGGGGTGGAGATGCCATGCTTTTGCAGCAAGCTGCTAATAACCAAGAGCCTAAAGATATAAGTCTGCTATGTGTAAACATGACACTGATTCATCACTTGAGTTAAAGATGATCAATTTTTTATGCCTGACTGATTCATAGGTCAGTGTTAAATGGCTTAACAAATAAAATAAACATTCCTCTAAAAAATGGTCAGGAAGAAGGAGTGAACTGGAAATAAGTGAAAAAGCAGCCAATGTCCAAGAAAACCTACGGGAATCCTAGAGAACTGTTCCTCAACAAAAATGACAAGAAAATCTTGCTCCTTACAAGCAAAATGTAAAGAAACGAGTGTTGATTCAGTACTGTATGTAATTGGTTGTTTTTCCTGTAGTTTGACAGCATAAAAGCTTACCTGCTTCCCTCTTCTGCACTCTGTGTGGAATTTGGACAGTATATGTCCCTGGTATTCCAGCTAAACCTGGAGGTCCAGGATCACCTGTAACCACACAAGACTCTCATGTTGTTTCTGCACTAAAATGTTACTTTCCAAAGTATGCACTGCTGAATAAAATCTGTTTTAGTCTACCTTTTTCCCCTTTGGGTCCTGGGTACCCTCTTTCCCCTTTTGGTCCAGGGCTTCCTGGAGGGCCGGGAATGGTGCCATAGACTATGCAAGGAGGGAAAACAGATTTAGTAGAGGTGAAGCGGCACTTTCCAGCAACACTTAAAGAAGTTGAGATAGCTTTCCATTGCTGATACAGTGGGTGGAAAATCATAAGTATATTTACGTCTGAAGAAGTCCACGAGATCAGCTGTGATATTGCCGTAGGCTGCAAAGACACGACTGTGACCGGGTGGTCCAGGAGGGCCAGGTGGGCCTGGAGGGCCTTGAATAGCTCGAACGTTTGTGGTCAAAGAAGCCCCACCCGTATACCCTTGCAGCAGGCCCTGACCTACAGAAAGGTTATTGGTATTGTAGTCATAAAGCAATTTGCATGTCTTTCATTAGCCTAAGTAAGAAGTACTCAAATCCTCAAGGTCCACACACTTGGATGGTTTTCTTTGTATCTGTTAATAGCATGCAACACGCTACCATTTTTCAATGGTTTGCTGAGCATAGAGCATTCACAGAAAAGGCTGCTTGTAACAGATGCAGCATTGTTGTGCTTAATTTGGAGACAGAGACTCATTTCAAATTCTTCCAACTGTCAGTCATCTACACCTACACCTCTGTGGAGCTGAATCTGAATTCAGAGTTGTTATATTGCCCTTCCTGATGCCTGTGAGGGTTTTTTTCTCCTCTCTGACTTGAACCAGGAATCTTACACTTGTTACATGAATGCATTAACTAATGCACTATGGCTGATATCATAATATAATTTTTATGGTGCCTTTTTTTTGCCAAAAGATACAAAAAACATACAGACTAAAAAAACAGGCCTTAAGCAACATTGAATGTCAGGTCTAGCATGTAGAAATCCCAGCATTATAGGAACTGTCATTCTAACAGCACATCTGCCACAAAGGTACAAAAACTGGTTTTGAGTACTTTTAATCTACTTACTCTTAATGTAGTCTGTAACTTTCATGGCAACATTGGAGTAGTCCAGTGTCTCAGCAAGCTTGCTGACATCAATCTGTCTGATCTGCTGGCTGGTGCGAGAGTCACCCTGAGAGTAGGTCTGGCTCTGTGCGTAGGCCTGGATGTAGCCGGGTTCTCCACGTTCTCCTTTCGGACCCCTCGGACCGGGAGGCCCTGGAGGTCCCGTGATGGTACGGCGAACACTGTCACCTGGAGAGAAAAAATCTGTCATATCTGCTCTCATCTGTACTGTTTGGAATGTTTTTTATTTCGTATTTGTGTCTGACTGGGATGTTAAAAGCTCACTGGTTAGATACTGCTGAATTTCAGTGCGGATGCTCTCCCTGGGGAAGTTCCCACTGTAAGAAACTGATCCAGTGTAAGTGCCTGGTGGACCCTGTGGTCCCTGTGGACCTGGAGGACCAGGAGGGCCAGGAAGACCTCTAAAATTAGAACCTGGGAGAGAACAGAGACTAAGATGAAAAAACTTGTACAACTAGATTTTGGAATAAATAAATAAATAAGGACATGAGCAGAAAAGGGTAAAAAATGTCCAAATTAAATTGTCAAACCAAAAATGACTCGCATATTAAACCCAAGATTTAAAGATACGATTGATGTATATTTCAGGATAAACCAGAACTTTGTGACTCATCCCACAAGGGACTGGTTCTTCTTCTTTTGCATCTGTAAACCTTTCCAAATTTTCAGTAATATATAAAATTTATGTATTATATAATTTTAGAATTTGGATGTTCTATTAAACATAGAAACACAGCTTAAATATCGTGGCCAGCATACATAACATAAAACATGGTGAACCAAATACTTGCTTTTAAAAGCTTTTTTCTACTAGTCTGCCTAGCTTACATTACTCTGGCTTTATCTTGGCCTCAGATAAAGAGGTGGAGCACTGAATTCTGTTTGCGGAAGCCTGGCGAGGGGCAACCAATTGGGAGAAAGTGGTCTTTTAGAAAGAAAGGGTCTTAAAGAGACGGGAGCTAAAACATCTCATTTTTGTTCATAAATAACACTTCTTTGACTACAAATGCAAATTTAATTCATGAATGGATTCCATTTATGATACTCTTAAAATTATTTCCACTGGTGTAAAGTTATTTAGTTGACCCTTAAACAGTGAGTATACTAGTGATTTTTCATGGTTGGACGTTACTTCGTAAACACAGGACTATTGTCACTCTCTCTGTTAGACATACCCTGCAGGTAACGCTGGATTTCTTCCAAGCTGTAGCCACGACCTCCTGCACCATACACAGTAGCAGTGGAAACTCCTGGTGGGCCCTGAGGGCCAGGAGGGCCGGGTAGCCCTGGAATACCTGGAGAACCTGGAGGGCCTTGTTGCACAGCAGATGCGATCCATGAACGGAAATCTGAATCTAGGAAGTTGAAGATATGAGGAAGAGGGTGAGGGAGTAACTTTTTGTTTAAGTTTTGAATCTAGATCATGGTGCATGCAGGTTATTTTAGTTATTCCAACAAAACACAGATATTGTCTGCTAATAAAAACAAATTAAATGCTCTTACTCTTTATCAGTGCAGAATAGTCAATAGTAGCGGTAGTGAAGCCAGCCCCTCCTGGACCAGGAGGCCCTGGAACCCCAGCAGGACCACGTGGTCCAGGTGGACCTCTTGCAATCCCTCTCTCTGTAAAGAACATAAAATGCATTAGTTGAAATCCAGTTGCTGTATCCATGTTTAGTTTTTTCTTGTAAAAATCTTTGCTAACCGTTCATGATATTGAAGACATATGTAGCTATCTCTTCTATTCTGTAACTGCCTGAAAGTCCTACTGATGTCCCTGGTGGTCCTGGTGGCCCTTGTGGCCCTGGTGGTCCTGTCAAATATCTCCTCACATCATCTCCTGGACAGATTAGAGCAAAGGCACAGTTTAGCTTGGTGCATCCAAGCTTAAAAACAAACAAAAAAAATGATGCAAGATAGATAACCATGAAGAGATTGTAGAAGTGCTGTGCTGAGCAAGTTGGATATGATACAGCTAAAATATACATTATACTCACTCTGCAGCATAGCTATGAGACCGCTGACTGTCAGGGATCCAGAGGCAGGTCCAGGAGGACCAGGTGGTCCTGGAGGACCCTGAACGCCCAAGCTGAACCCTGAGTCTGAACCTGAAATTACAAAAAACAGTTAGAGGTGGTTCTGGTTCACTGATTGTGTCCTTGAAATAAGCATTCATCCCTCTAACTTAATAAAACAAATGCTTACGCCGTAGGTATGCAATGACACGTAGAGAGATGTCATCTATAGAGCCTGAGTAGGTTCCAGGGGGTCCTGGTGGTCCAGGTGGACCTGGAGGTCCAGGAATGGCAGATTGCCTGGTTCTACCTGAAATGGAGCAAGTCAATACTATGTTCTGACCTCTGAAAGTGATCTCCCTTTAGAAAGACTCTTACTTAAATAGTCACTGATGTACTGGCGCATCTCAGTAGAAGAAGCAAAGGAGCCCGGCAAGCCTGGAGGACCAGGTGGGCCTGGTGGACCAGGAGGACCTGAGGTGACTGAGACTGAGCCTAGGAAAGAAAAAAAACTGTCAGTTAAAATCCTGTGGAGTACAAGTGAACTGTAAAACCATTTCTGTTTTTTAAGAAAAAGACACACTTGACTTTATCTCTAATTTTAAACAGAAATGAGGGGATTGTTCATGACTTTATCTACCTCTTGAAGTGCCTGGAATCCCAGGAGATCCAGTGTCCCCTTAGAAAAGATAAACAGCAAATGTATTATCGTCACGTGACACACTCACAGTTCATACAGCTAATATATAATCGTCCTCTGATTTAAGCGTGTTGTTAGCTTTACCTTTGAGTCCTTGAGGCCCTGGAGGCCCTGGTGGCCCCGGTGGTCCTGGGAGCCCACGTCCTCCAGCATATGTTGACACTGTAAGTCAGAATTGATACATGAACATCTGCAGTAACATGATCGAGCATAACCCAGTTTTTAATGTGCCAGCTCTCTGGTTCAAACGTTGTGTTATGTCAGCTTGTGCAATAGCCCCCTCCAAAGTTCATGTGTAAACATGGCTTAATTTAATTGTAATGTGATTATTTAGAAGTCCTGACCTCTCTCAGTGGTTCCTGGTGTTCCCGGAGTGCCGGGCACACCTGGCTGACCGGGTTCACCTGAGACACAAATGACAATTATTTAAGAGATATATAAGCAACACAAGCACAGAGGCTTGGTATAAACGATGTACGATTCTCAAAAAAATTAAAGACAAAAATCATACCTTGGTATCCCCTGGGCCCTTGAGGACCTAAAAGAAAGGTAAAAATGTTATGATAAAGACCTAATAGAGAGGCAGAGATCAGACCATTTCACAAAGACTAATCACCTGCTGATCCTTTAGTGCCGGGAGGCCCAGGAGGCCCAGGAGGTCCTTGATAAAAGGCTGCTGTAAGAAGAATAGTGCTGAAGTCAGTGGCATTGCTCTGTTACTACTAATTAAATGTAAAACCCAAATCTAGATGTAAAAGAAACATGACTGTGGATCATACCACCAGAGCTGGATACAAAGCTAGAGTCTCCTTTGTCTCCTTTAGGTCCTGGTCTTCCATAACCTAGAAAGAACAATATCAGAGTTTTTACATGAAGAATTGATCAGATTCAGATGCAGTGATAACAGCACTGAGTCAGGAACTTGCCTGGCTGGCCTGGGGGCCCAGGTGGTCCTGGAGGTCCTTGTCTGGAATCTCCTATTAAAAAACATTTTTAAAAGACTCAGTAGGCAATTTCCATTGTGTCAAACTTTGTGTTTAAAGATTTAAAGATGTTATCTGTTATTATGTATATAATGTTACAGAACAACTTCATTGATTGACTAGTCTGGCAATAAAGTTGTTCTAGACTACACTATGTGCTGCTTTGGGCTCTTTATCCTCTCCTCTATGCACCTTAGAACGATGTGAAGGATGTGCTGGAAACTTCTATTAAATATAAAATGTCTTATCTACCTGGACGTCCGGGAGGCCCAGGTGGACCCGGTGGGCCGGGTAGGCCAGGCTGTGCTGAACCTCCGCTTTCATGAAACAGCCCTGAAGCAAACACAAAAACAAGTTCACTAAAGGAAGTGACAAATACTTAATAATGGCTACTTTCAAAGTAATGCTAGCTCAAGGGGGGACAGGTTTAAGTAAAAATTTGACTTTGTAGTGGTAGTTAAACATTGGTACTTATTGTATATAAAGTTAGCCACCAAACTCTAAATTCATCCAAAAGTACTCACTGTCTGTTCTGCTCGAGGAAATTCTCTCACTCATCCTCGTGGATAGTTCTGATTCTCCCAGGTCTCCCTTTTCTCCCCTGTCACCTTTAGGACCTTGAAGGTAAACAGACTTTAAGGTTTCTAATCTGAATCTGAAAGGAAAATTCAAGTTGAGAGCAAGAAAACCACAGTGACGTACCAGCTGGGCCAGGCAGACCAGCAGGGCCGATGGGACCTGAGGGGGTAAATTAAGGATAAAAAAAAACAAAAACAAAAACAAAACCCATTAACGCTGGTACAAATATTCAGCGATGAAATGGATGTCCAGCTCCTTTTTTTTTGGCTGTCAAGAGTCAGACCTGATAATCCTGGAGGCCCAGGGGGACCAGGTGGACCAGCAGGCCCAGGTGCTCCTGGGATGCTAACAGCAGTGGAGCCAGCTGCAAAATGTAAGTGACTGTCAGATATCAAATTCCAGTCCTTATCAGAAGTCTGTTGAAATATATGTTTCATCATGTTCTGTTACCTGCATTGATGATCCGTCCTGGTGCTCCAGTGTCACCTTTGACTCCAGGTTGCCCTGGATTTCCTGGTATCCCTAAAAAAACAGTATAAGTACATTATCAGAGTGGACAGCATTCAAAGTGTCACCCCAGATAATTCATAATATGCTACAACAGAAGAGGCATTAATGGCACAGTCGTACCTGGGGGTCCTTGAAGTCCAGGTGTTCCTGCAGAAGGGACATGTTATCAATATATTTCTAAATATATTTATCAGATTTATTATCTGCTATCCTGAAGATCTTGTTTTAAAGCTGTGATCTTACCTGGAAGTCCATTATCCCCAGGAGGCCCAGTAGGACCTCTGAGTCCTGGAGGCCCGGAAGGTCCTTGGTCACCTGGGGGCAAAGAATAGCAAAATTCAAAACTTTAATTTGATCTTTATTATTTTATTTTAAACTTGTGTGAAATAAATGTCTTAATTGATCTATATCTGTTGTATATTCTGTTGTAGATAATATGTAAATGAGTGCAAATGCAGTGATTATATCATGAGCTATTTACCCCTTGATCCCTTTGCGCCATCTTGTCCTGTATGGGCAAAAAGCAGAAAACATTTTATTTTTGTTTAATTTATCTAAGACATGAACATATATGCTGCTGACTGTATAACGAGTCTTAGCTATAACCAGAGGAAGCCTTATGAGCAGGCTCCTCTTTGACAGAGAATGAGTGTCTGAGAATCAATTGATATCGACTATCCGAGGTTAGACGTCCTCTGACTCACCCACTGATCCTTTGGAGCCTTTTTCTCCAGCCGGCCCGGGCGGACCTGGTAACCCAGGTTCACCTGAGGAGTCAAACAACTCGATCAGAAAATGAAGAGACTGAATGGAGTTTAAAACATGCTAATTTTGCATCTACAAATCCAGTTTCAATTACAAAGCTGTGCTGACCTTGTGGACCTCTGAGACCTTTGTCACCGGTTTCACCTGAAATAAACAATTAATTGAAATCTTATCCGTGATGTTCAATAACACAAAGAGTCTTTCAAAATCCTGACAGGATGTACAACAAACCTTTAAGTCCCTGGAATCCAGCAAGCCCTCTATCACCTGCAGAGTAAGTAGAAGACATTATAGAATATCAAAAAAAAAATCATTTAACTATCAATTTCACACTATTTAGCAGGTGAGTAGTTTGAAACCCACCTTTAGCCCCAGGAGGTCCTGATTCGCCACGGAAACCTTGAGGACCTGGTTTACCAATAAAACAAAGCAGTTAAGTTTATGTTAAAGGCCAAAAATAAAGTTAAACCATAGATAAAACTATTTTCAACTGGTGTTAAATAAGTTTTGAGATAAATTCTGCTGAGGACTAACCTGGTGGCCCAGAAAGCCCGGGAAGCCCCTGTGCACCTGCAAGAAACATTAACAGTTAATCATTATAACAGTATTTGGACAAAAAAAAGAAAAGAAATAAAAGCTACTTTGATTGACATTAGCACTTTAGGAAAGCTTGAGCTTTCTTTCTGTGACAGGGATGTAAAAATAAATGAATAAGTAAATAAATTACTGTAGTAAAAACCTGAAGCTTTATAAGCGTTTTGGTAACACCATTTGGAAAAAACAGGAAAGACATATGAGTTAAATTATGCATAAAGTCTCAAATAAAGTATATTTCTGGAGAGCACAGATAAGTAATGCCAGCTGCAAATTACATCTTGAGTCTGTATTCATAAACTGACTCTATACTGCCACCTGCTGCTGCAAGCAGTACAGACACCATGAGGCATTAAACGCTTGTCATCTCGTAAATGTCTCATTAAGGAGGCATTCATTAAGTTTTTGTTTGTTTGTTTACTTAAGCTTGAAAGCTCCATTGTCACTGATCTCACCTTTTGGTCCAGGGGGCCCGATAGGTCCTACAGGCCCAGGAACCCCAGGATCTCCATGAGTACCTGCACAAGCCAAACATATAAGATCCTGCAGTGACACACTGTTTGCGAGTCAAGCTAGACGAGATCTTTGATTGCTCTGAGTATGAACCATACCTCTGTCACCTTTAATTCCAAAGCCTGGAGGTCCTGGCTCGCCTCTTGGGCCAACTGGGCCCTCGCGACCTCTGAGACCCGGTGGCCCCTCAGCTCCATGTTCACCTAATCACATATATAGCATAAAGATAATAAGTGGGCCTTATTCAGCTGAACAGCTACATCATGGAGTTCAATTTTAACTTGATATGTTTTGTGTACCTTGGGTTCCCTTTTGTCCTTTGGGACCTTCGGGGCCTGAATGTCCCATCGCACCTGGAGGACCTGAAGTCACAGTCACAGTGAATAAAAATGGCATCAAAATACCACACAGTAATTCTAAGAAAAACATAAACTAATGTGACTAGTATCCGATACAAATCTGATACTGACAGTGATATTTGAAGGTATTTGAAATCCACTTTTCCAGTGTTTCAGCTGATGTGTTTTTCAAACTGATCTCCCTAACGCTTGTCTAGCCATTTTCACCTTGCCCAAATCAACTCAGATCAGCTTGTGTTGTTTGCCAAACACCTCGACAACAGGAAAATTGTAGCTTGCCCTCTGGTGGAGAAACTACTGTATCTAACATTAAGCCTCCTAACATGGTTGAAGTGTTTTTCCCCGTCTCGGGTTTTATCTGCCATTATAAATCCCGATACTAATAGACCAGCAAACAGATAATATTGGCCAGAAAATAAAGTGGTTGGTCTTTAGTGATGACTAAATGAAAATGTAAGTGATCATTACTCGCCTGGGGTGCCAGGGAAACCGGGCTCTCCTATAAAAACATAAAAAAACAAGAGAAATGAGAGCAGAAAAAAAAGGAGCGGTTTTCACCTGAAAAGTCCAAAAAGGAAAATATTTTGGTCAGTAAGAGATATGGCTTTCAAACCTTTAGTTCCAGGGTCGCCTGAAAAGAGTAGAAACATTTTTTAAATTTAAATGACATGCAGCTGGTTTTAATTAGCTCAAGAACAGTACAGTTTGAAATGTATTTTACCTTTAGGCCCTGGCAATCCTCTCTCTCCTTGTACTGAGGACGCTAAAATAGCTGAAAAAGGAAAACAGTTCCATGAATGTAGTGCCTAAGGGTATCTCTTTGTGTGTGTGTGTGTGTGTGTGTGTGTGTGTGTAGGAGGTGGTTGCATTGCAAACCTAGACAAGGCAATAATACATGTTACACGGGGATGTTTGCTGGCATTCATGAATATGGTTCTGTGTAAGCCTTTGCGTGTTGTGTGCATGCTTCAG